>SJXQ01005332.1:42128-57108 GCA_006408695.1 Aepyceros melampus
CTCCATGCCCTTGCTGAGGGTGGGTGGGCTGGGCTGCGTGCAGAGGCACAGCCCCTCAGCCCATATCTGGATCCACGGAGCTGACAAGAACACATGGTGGAGCTGGACCCAGCCTAGTTTTGAGATGGGCTCTGCCCTCCCCTCAGCCTCTTTCACTGCTCAGAGGGGCTCGAGGCCTCTACGCTCAACTCTGTCCCCGAAGCCCATCTCCAGGGCCCAGAGAAAGACTCCATATAAAGACCCTGTGTGGGTTCCACAGCATCACACGGGCACAGTGGCGGGCACCTGGGAGGGGCTCCAGAAGCCTGAGCCAACACGGCGCACGATTGGGCCTCACTTTTGTCCCACGGTGGGTCCTTCACGGTTTCTATCCTTCCCTTCATTGCTCAACCTGCAACCACACCTGCTCTATATATGGACCCTGCAGGGAGTTAGGCTCAATCCCTGCCTGGGAGGAATGTATACCTCCCCACCTGCTCCTTGCTGGAGACAGAGCTCAGGAACTCAAACAAAGCAGATGAGTGATTTGCAGGGAGAATGGGAGGCTGGCTGGCTAAGGGCAGCACCCCCACATGCAGCCAGTTTTCCCAAGCGGACCCTGGCTGAGCTCCGCCGCCCCTGGGTTCCAGTACTGCATCACCCCACCCCACCCCCCATGGGGGGGAAGTGACAAATGAGTCTGAGGAAGTGGAGGAGGGGAGTCAGCAATCGATGGCATTAACATGGTGCCCAAATTAAATATTGACTTTCTCGGTTGACCCTGGGGATGCCTGGATTGATGGCTGGGGCTGTGCTGTGCCACCGCCAGGGATGGGGACATACCAGCCTGGAGAAGGGTCAGTGGGCAGCTGAGGCTTGTGGGGTGAGCTCGCCCCTGTTCCTGCCTGGTCAATAGGAACAAGGACAAGGCAGTGGGTTTGTCTGTCCATCTTGTGCCTGGGAGCTCCCTACTCTGTAGAGTCCAGAGTTCCCTCTTCCCAGAAGACCTTAGAGCCAAGGTTTCATTGAACGCCTACCCCTCTCCTCCCCCACCCTCCTTCAGGAACTGTGACTGGCCTGCCGCCCAGCAAATGAGCAGAATCAATCTCTGTGATGATATCCATTACCAGGGCTCAGGACCCTGCCTCCCAGGACAGTAAGGCTGGTTATTTTTGGTCTATCATTATGTAGGATCTTGGGGAGGGGGTAAGGATGGCCTCTCCATCCTTGGAAACATTCCATCATCCTCTTCAGGTAACTTCACTTTCAGAATCAACAGTGGCCCCTGAGCTTTCTTTCCTTCTTTTCTTAGCTCCATTTCAGAAATTGTCTATCCTGCCTTAATTTCTTCACCTCACCCTCACCCTGCAGCCTGCCCCAGTACGCTTCCTGCCATGTCAGTGACTCTAGTCCTGCCCGTCTCCTGAATTCTAGTCCTGTATGTCTAACCACCTACTTCCTACTTGAAATTCCCCCTTGACTATTTCCAAGGTATAACAGGCTCAAGGTGAAAGTCGTACTTGTCTGCCTCACAGCTGGTCCTCTTCTGGCCTCCGAATTCAATGGCATGGTCATCCATCCAGGCATGTTAAGACAGAAGCCCACAAGTCGCCCTTGGCTGTTTCTGGTAACGCCCATACCAGGGGCTGACAATCCCATTGCTACATACATTCAGATTCCACGCCCCCTCTGTAGCATCCCCCTAATTTAAGTTTCCTTGTTATGTGTGGTCTCTTCATTGGTCTCTCCGCATCCATCTCACTCTTCAGTAACTGCCCCCATCCATTTCCCATCCACCCTGAGCAATCCTATTAAATCTCATCCTGCCACCCCCTGCCCAACACCCTTCTTGGATTTCCACTAGTCTGAAACACCAAAACCCTTATTAGAGTCTCCCCTGCCCTGGACACTTAGCAAGGGCTTCGAGGGCCTGAGAGGGTAGGGGGGTTCCTGGGGTTGGTGTCCTTGGAAGAGTGTAAGGAGGAGTAATGGGGGGACTGGGGACCGGCTCTAAAAAGCCCCAACTGTTGGGCCCCATGAGCTGCCCAGGGGGTGCAAGAAGCAGCCTCAGGGAAATGAGTCCAGAGAGACAGAAGCTGGCAGCCTCCTCCACCCAGGTTCCCCTCTAGCCACCCAGGCCACCTAATTTTCTTTTAATTGGTGTCTAATGGAAGTGAATTAAACTCAATTGAGTTTTAATGTTGATCCAAGTGCCTTTCCTAACCTGCCTCCCTTGTCCCAGGATCTGGGGGCTGCAGGCGGGAAAAAAGGAAGACAGGTTGTGAGAGTGGTGGTAGAGGGGAGGGGAGGGGTGGGTAGTATAGTAGGCCTGATACCAGGGCACAGGTCTCCTCGGGACCTTCTCCTACATCCCTAGCACCCCCTCTGTCAACTAGCGTCTCCTGAATACCCAAACCCCAGGAATATCGACTTTGGACCTTCTCAGTACTGGCACCGAGCTGGGAATCCTTTTAACATCACCTCCATGAATCCTCCCGTGACCAGTTGAGGCAGGTAGTATTCCTACCTCCTTTTCAGAGGTCACTGAATTGATTTGCCCAAGGTCACGCCTTTATTCTGTCTAGAGCTGTGCTAATATGATAGCCACTGACCACATGTGGCTACTGAGTCCCCAATTCTGAATTGAGATGTACTGTACATGTAATGCACACAGTTTCAGAGAATTAGGTATGGAAAAAGAATGTAAAGTAGCTCGTCAGTAATTTTCTATATTGATTATGTGTTTTTGAAATAATAACAATCTTGATATAGTGGGCTAAATAGATTATTTAAATGAATGTCACTAATTTTTACTTTGAAAAAAAAAATAGCTCCTAGAAAGCTTTAAATCACGTATGTAGCTTGCATTTGGAGAAGGCAATGGCACCCCACTCCACTACTCTTGCCTGGAAAATCCCATGGACGGAGGAGCCTGGAAGGCTGCAGTCCATGGGGTCACTGAGGGTCGGACACGACTGGGTGACTTCACTTTCACTTTTCACTTTCATGCATTGGAGAAGGAAATGGCAACCCACTCCCGTGTTCTTGCCTGGAGAATCCCAGGGACGGGGAAGCCTGGTGGGCTGCCGTCTATGAGGTCATACAGAGTCGGACACAACTGAAGCGACTTAGCAGCAGCAGCAGCAGCAGCTTGCATTAGGCTCAGACAGATTAAGAATCTGCCTGCAGTGTGGGAGACTGGGGTTCAATCCCTGGGTCAAGAAGATACCCTGGAGAAGAGAATGGCTACCCGCTCCAGGATTCTTGCCAGGAGGACACGACTGAGAGACTTTGAGAGTGAGACAGAGTTTGCATTATATTTTTGTTGGACATTCCCAGGGTATGATCTTATGAAAGTGGGAATGGTCTGCTCACTCATGACCTTGCCACAGTCTGAAAGGCAAGGAAAGGCTGCAGGTGAGCCTAGGTGAGCTGCTCAAGCTGTTGTCTCCTGGGAGGGCGGCAAGTCTCTTTCAGCACCCTGGACAGCATCTGGGCTTGCTTCCCACCTGGGGTCCTAAGATAGCACTAAGGCCCAGGAAGGAATAACGGGAGGGAGGAATGGATACCACCTGCAAAACTCCCTGGGATAATCTCAAGCCATGTTCTGGATACAGGAAGGCTGGATAAGAATGATCAGTGTCCCCATTTTGCAGTTGAGAAAGCCATTGTTTAGAGAGATTTGGGCATTCCATCTCTCTTGAGGCTTCCTTGGTGGTTTAGTAAAGAATCTGCCTGCAGTGTGGGAGACCTGGGTTTGATCCTTGGGTCAGGAAGATCCCCTGGAGAAGGGAATGGCTACCACAGCAGTATTCTTGCCTGGAGAATCCCAGAGACAGAGGAACTTGGCAGGCTACAGTCCATGGGACTGCAGAGTGGGACAGGACTGAGTGACTAACGCTTTCACTTTCTGGTCTCTCAGTAAAGAGCCATAGTTCCACATGGAGTCCTCAGCTGAGTGCACAAACTCAAACCACTCGACACAGATGACCGCCAGTGACAGTGCAAGAGCGGCAATGTGTGCCAGGGCTGCAGGAGCCCAGTGAGTGCTGAGGGCTGAGGCAGGGAGTTCAGGGGCAGCTTCACAGAGGGGGCCACTGGGGCTGGATCTGGGAGGCTAAAGGGGAAGTTGCTAAGGGGAGCCAGCAGAAGTTCCAGGCAGAAGAAATGGCATGTGCAAGGCACAGAGGTGAGAGAGATGAGTCAGGCAGGAGAGGTGGGTAACAACCACATCACCAAAGGCCTTGCATTCTAGGCTAGTTCCAGGGTCGATGGAAGGCTTCTTAGTAGGGAGGGCAGTGGCCTGGCCAGATCGGCATTTTGGAAAGATCACACTAGAGCTAGGTAGTGACTGGAGGCAGAAAGAATAAGGAAGACAATGAGATCAAAGATAGGACAGGGGACATCCCTGGAGGTCCAGTGGTTAAGACTTCACCTTTCAATGCAGGGGCTACAGGTTTGATCCCCAGTCAGGGAGTTAAGATCCCACATGCCTAGGGGCCAAAAACTAAGACATAAAACAGAAGCAATGCTGAACAAAAATTCAATAAAGACTTGAAAAAAAAAATACAGACACAACAGTTATTAGATATTAGTCCAAATGAAAGGGCAACAGGACTATAGATAAGGAAACCCAAGTCAGACAGGGCCCGGCACTCTGTCTGAGGAGACACAGTGCATCAGTGCCTGGGAAGTGGGGACTCAGAAGCAGAGAGGAGCACAGCCCTCCACACAGGAAAGCTCTGCCCCTTACCATGGATGTGGTGAGTCTCAAAGCCCTCCAGAGCCTCTACTGCAGCTCTGCTGTTGGAGCAGAATCAATCAGGTGAATATTAACCCTCCTCCTCAAACCAGATACAAAGCAAGAAACTAAGAAACTGCAAGGGGGGTGGGCAGGGGTGAATGCACGTTGTATCTCAGCTGGAGAGATCCTAGTGGGGCCAGTGGAGCTCAGTGCTGGGAAGGAGGAAGGCAGGAACAAAGGAAAGGCACCCAGAGGGTTTGAGGTGATGCATCAGAGAAAGCCTAGCCCAGGAATGTGGGGCGGGGTCTGCTGGCACAAGGTCAGAGACAGGAGGCTTTGTTTGTGTGAGCCTTTAAACCCCCTTCTGGGAAGAGCTCAGACGGTAAAGAATCTGCCTGCAATGCAGGAGACCTGGGTTCAGTCCCTGGGTTGGGGAGATCCCCTGGAAGAGGGCATGGCAACCCACTCCAGTATTCCTGCCTGGAGAATCCCATGGACAGAACAGCCTGGTGGGCTACAGTCCATGGGGTTGCAGAGTCAGATACGACTGAGTGACTAAGCACAACTGGGAATAGGGCTCCCTTTTCTAGAGACGCCCCCTTCCCCCTCCCCTGAGGTTCTCAAGGGGGCTGCCAATCACAGTGCCGCACCCCCTGCCTGGGGCCAATCAGAGTCCTGCCTTGGGGGTTTTCTGATTGGAATTCAAGAGAAAGTTTCTTTCCCTCTGGGGGCAGAGTTGAGTGATTTGAGCTGGGAGAAGGAAGCCTGGGGGCCCAGGGGAGTGGCATTGACACAGATCTGGCCACACCCTGACCCTGGCTCTCCTCGCCCCAGACTAACCACCCACCCCCTGCCCCCACTGCTGCAACTTCAACCAAAGTCCCCTTCTGCCAAACTGGCTGGTAACAGGGCTCTTCTCCTTCCGGCCAAGAGTTCCAATACAGCCGCTTACAAGCCATGAGAGGTTTGGCCCCTCTCTGAGCCTTGATTTCCTCCTCTGTAAAATGGGGGAATCACAATACCCACCTTGAAGACTCAAGTGAGGTGGTACCTGAACGAACGCTTTGCGCCCAGAAGTGCTGGCGCTGCCGGAGGGGAGAGAAGCCCAGCTGCTGAGCAATCACCTGGGGGGAGGTGGTCCGCTCTCTCCTCTGACTGGGCCCACAGGTGGCAGGATTCAGAGGAGCCTGGGGGAGCCTGTACCACCACGACCCCCAGTCCTCCAGCCGCTCCAGAAGGCCATTATCTGTGGCACCCACCCCGACCCCAGTAGCCAGTCTGTTCTTCCTTCTCCCCCATTCAGTCCCCTGCTACACCTAATCTCTCCCTCTGACATGTCCACCCCGGAGATGGTCAGCTCCCCAAGGGGCTGCGCCTGTGTCTCGGAGGTGTCCATGTTGTTAACTGAGCAGAAGATGTACCTGTGGCCCCTGCCGAGGCTGCTTAACCACAGAAGAGCCAGAGCAACACATCTCCACACTGATCCTATCTGGTCACTTCTAGATTCCTGGGAACTGAGCAGCGTCCACTCACTCAGGCCTGTAAAGACTATGCCCTAGAAATTGCCCTCTGGCACTGAGCCGGCCTGGCCCCTCCTCCCCACATCCACCTGAGCCCTGGAACCTGAGGCTTCCCCAGCACCCAGCTCCCTGACGTGTCCTGCAACCATGAAGGTTGGGTCCCCACAAGTTGAGCTCAAGCTTCCAGTCCTACTAGTAGAGTGTTGATAAAATGCAGTCCCAGCCCTGCCTCTGACTGTGGCCTTGAGCAAGTCATTTCCCACCTCTGGCTTCATTTTCTTATCCACAAAATGGGCCACCTAAAACCTTCCTGCAAAGTTGTGGTGAGGGGTCCAGGCTGAGGGCGTGGAGCTCCTAACACGGAGCACAGTGGGAGACCAAGTATCTTGGACACAGCTAATACTTAAACAGCTAATGTGCCAGGGACTCACTAAGTTCTTTATATCTGTTACATTGTTTCATTCTCATAACAACCCTATAAGGTAGGTACTGTCACCATCCCCATTTCACAGATGAGGAAACTGAGGTCACTAAGCTCTGCCTGGCCTCTGGGTCTCAGTGAAAGGCAGCCATGCCCATCACAGCCACTGAGGAAGTCTGGCTTCAAGGGGCCCCACCCTACATTCCCAATCTGCTTACCCTGTACCCCAACAGGGGAAGGGATGTGTCCAGGGTCACCCAGAGAGTCAAGAGCAAAGATGGGGTCATAGCCCAGGCCACCCCCATCCCAGCTGGACCCCATCACAATGTGTCAAGGCCAAGAGAGGTGAATCAGAGAGACAGGAACAAAGCTGGGGGTCCCAGAGCTGGGCCTTCTCCTGGGGAAGCAAGCAGCTCAGAAGCAAAATCCACAGAGTGAAGTTTATTCCCAACAAAGTTCCCCTCCCCCCTCCCCAGCCCGGGACAGGGACAGACAGGCTGGGGGTGAAGATGGGGCTCCAGGAGCTGAGGGGCCTCTGAGAAACAGGGAAGGGCCCCAGGCCCCCGGCCACACCATGTCTGGCTCCCCCAGCCTGGCCAAGTCCACTGTGCCTCCCTGCCCAGCCCTCGGGAGAGGGGAGGGGGCGCTGGCTCCTGGGTAGTTCCAAAGTGGAGTGTGAAAATAGAGAGATATATAATATTTATACGCAGTGGGCAGTCCGGCGTGGCACTCACACCTCTGTCTGGAAGTCGCCATCCAGTGGTTCTGTGGGTTCCCAGGCTGCTGCCCGGTGCAGGGCCAGCCGCTCTCGGGGTTTGGGGGGCAGCGAGCCCAGCGTCATAGACTTGAAGGTGCTCCAGCTCTGATGTCGCCGCTGTTGGGATAAGCCGGGACGCTCCCCTGGACTGGGCTTCTCCTGTGGGCAGAGCAAAAAGGGCTGGTGGAGATGGGCCAATACCCTCTCACCCATTGTACAGAAGAACCAACTGAGGAGCCCAAGGAGAGGGCCGGTGATGTCCCACTTTACCACCAATCAAGGGAGGTTCAAATCCAGACCCATCGGCTCCGGAGCTGGGTTCCTGACCCCTGTGCTCAGAGCGGGCCCCTGAGACCATGTCTCCTGTCTGCCCATCCTCCTCAATATCCTGGGGGAGCCCCCACCGATACCCGCCACCTCCCAAAAAACCCCAGACTGTTGCTTATGCCACAGGCAGGCCCTTGGTGAGGCGGGCTGAGGCTGGGGAGGAGGGCAGGGAGAAAATGAGTGCCTCGTGGGCCGCCTCACCCCTACCCAATCCGGAGTACTTATGCTGGACATGCTCCATTTGTCCACCCCACCCAGGGACACACACACACACACACACCTCCCACCGGCTTCTCCTTCTACAACAGGGGACCATGGCTCAGGGTCTGACCACAGGAGCCACTGTGCCCGGTCGGGTCCCCAGCTCTGGGCAGGGGCAGCCACGGGAGGAGCTCTCACCTTGGCTGTGGACTGGCTGCGGTAGCGGTCGAAAGTGTGGAACTTCTGGTTGAGCTCGTGGTAGAGTTCCGAGTGCCGTTTCCGGGTGTGCATCACCTTCTGGGAGCCACATGGCATCAGCAGAGGTGCTCCCCGTGGGGCACTCAACGCCTGGGTCCCCACATCCCCACCTGCTGCTGGCCCCTCTCTGGGACAGGGCCTGGTTTGGTCTTCACCCCAGAGCTCTAGCCTTGAGCAGCGGAGGGACTGTCATGGGCCCAGGCTATGCACTGGTTCTTGGATTAATTTTAGGAGGAGACCCTCCACGGCCAGACACTCCCCCACCCCCCGCACACACACAGTTCAACACACACGTGCACTGGAGCACTTACCTCAAAGTCCAGGTCTGAATACCGTAACTTCTTTCGCTGAGAAGCAGCAACCAGGAGGCAGTGAAGGAGAAGAGAACTTTTTAACCAAGTGCAGGGGCTTTAGAGACAGGAAGTCTGCTCCCTCGGGGTCTGTCCCCCTGCCTAGGCCCAGGAGTTAGCAACCTTTAAAGGACAGCCCTTGAGGTTGTGGAAATGGGGTGGAGGCATGAGAGATGAGGCACTGAAGTGCGATCCCACCCCAAGGGGTACACGCGGGCGGGCACCCGTGTAGGTGTGCAGCTGCACAGTGGCCGGATGTCACAGCGCAGACTGCCAACGAGGCAGGGACACGGACCCCCGCCCCGGACCACAGGGCAGACCCTCCTTCCTCTGTGCCCCGGAGGCAGGCCCTGTCCTGGCCCATCTCGCCCCATCCTCTCTGACACCAACAGGCTCCCCTCTCCCTGGAAGCCTCCACCCCACTGCAGATACAGGACTCAGCATCACAGAAGCCTTCCTCCGATTGCACTTTGTCCCCTTTTCCTGCCAAACTTGGCCCCGCCTCCCTCCCTCGTGCCTCTCCCAGCTCTCACTTGCCCAAGACCACCTTCAAGCCCCAGGGGCCGGTGCCACATCCAGTGCCACTCGAGAACTCCTCAGCGTCTCAGAATGCCAGCATGGGAGCACCCATGAAACCAAGACCAACCTTCCCAGGCTGCACCAGGGAAACAGGTCCAGGGAGAAGGGACTTGCCCACAAGTCCTCAAGGATGTGGCTGAAATCACCATCTAGATTTCCCCAGTCCCAGGCCTGCACACACTCACCACCACTGGGGTTGGTTTACACCCTCTCCTGGTCCTTCCACCTCCTTGTCTGCTCTTTCTCAGCCACCCACCCTGACTTCTCCAACTCCAGGCCCCCATACTCTGCCTTGGACTCTCCCCAGCCCTTCTCCCCGGTCCATGTGCATGCATGTCCTCCCCATTTTCGGTCACACTGCACTTTCAGAGGCCGTGGGACTCCTTCTCCTTGCTCCCTGATGTCCACAGACACCATGCACACAGCTGCGCCCAATGGAATAAACTCTAACTTCCCCCGCCCCAAACGCACTCCTCTGCCCCCGCCCCATCGCAGTTGCCCACACCAGAATTCTGGACGTCATTCCTGACCTCTTAAGACTCTGCCACGTTTATAGCTACCTCCCCACAAGGAGCCCAGCGCTGGCCCCTCCTCAGGGACCCAAGGATGGGCAGGTGTCCACAGAACAAAACCTGCCATGATGCGGAGCGCTCCCCTCCCCACTGCCCATGTCGAGAGTTTTCTGTCTTTGTGACGCCTTCCTGTTTCTGCCATCTGTGGCAGGAGCAGGCACCAAATGTTCAAGAAACATTTTGGGAGGAAAAACTAAACTTGCAAACCTTCTAGCTGCTAACTTAGTTTTCTCCTTAGGGAGGATGGGGAGCCGGTTTCTGGGGCCCAAACATGAGCAGCCAACAGTGCCCAAGTGGTGACTCCTGCCCCTTCTTTCATTCACACCTTCCTCATCCTGCCAAAGAAAGTTCTAGAACGTTCTAGAGTTCTACAGTGGGTCACTATCAGCTGCTTGTTGCCAATAGTTCCTTGCAGGGAGTGGGCCTGAGGGAGCCAGACAGAAGGCAGGGCAGCCACAGAAAACACATAGGCAGAGAAAGAGAGGGGCTTCTGTTTTCTTGGGGGGGAAGAGCGAGGCAATTACCATAGGCCTGTGGGCAGTGCCTGAGGCTGATCTCAGGAACGGTAACAGTAGCACTCCTCAATTATCTAGCACTTTCTACCTGATCCACACAGAGATAAATGTTTTATATCTGTCAATTAGTCCTCGCAGCAGCTCTACCAAGAGGCTGCTATGTTATCCCACTTTACAAATGAGGAGACTGAGGCTGAGAGAGATCAGGGTGAAGAGAGATTACGTGAGTCTCGGGGAGGGGAGACTGGGCGCCAGATCTCACTGCTGATCCAGCAGTGCTCAGATCTCAACTCAGGGACTTGGAGGCCCAGGTTCTCAGCTCCTAGATACGGCTTCCCTAGCAACGAGGCCCCAGGCCTGAGTCACGGGCCCCTTTAAGGAGGGCCCACCCTGACCCGTTCACCCCAAAACAGGCACTCAAGCAAATGTGAGCACCTTCAAGAAGGGCACCCTCGGTATATGCAGACCAAGCCCATCTGAGGAGCTCAGAGGAGCCAGGATCCCTTGGAGCCACCGTGGGCATCAACGGAGGAGAAACCCACAGCACGTACACTTCCTGGGACTTTCTATGGGGAGGCTCCCTACTGTCCCTTCCCAGCTGCTGCCAAAGTCATGGCACCGTGGGGCAGGCCTCCGACCCCCAACCCCAGGCCCGGCAGCTCCTCACCTCCAGGGAGCCCAGCTTCATGGTGGAGCCAGGCACGGTTCGGGGCATGGTACGGCTGCGCTCCCCCGGCTCCGGCACCTGGCGGGCGCTGGGTGTTGGCGGTGGCGGTTGGAAGGTCATCCCGTAGGGGTTCTGTAGAGACCCATAGGCAGGGCCCAGCCCCAGGCCCGAGTGTTCCACAGACAGGAAGCTGGGGTAGGCTTCGGCGTGGCCCAGGGACTTGGAGGCCCGCCGGGGGGTGCCCTCAGGCCGGGCCCGCGGCGGATCCTCGCCACCTCCGCCCCCGCCGCCAGGCTGCAGACTCAGAGTCCTCCGGGGCAGCACCATGTAGTCCCCCTCGGAGCCTGGCTCAGCCGGCCGTAGCCATGTGAGGTCCAGCTGCCGCAGGCCGCCCTCTCCACACATGTACACGGGGTTGGCCTCCTGGGGGGGCGGTGGCTCCCCCAGCCCTGGAGAGGCTGCCATGGGCACCAGGATGTTGCCAGGCAGCGGTGAGAAGCTGAGGCTGCCCTCGGGGCCTACGAGGCAGGACTTGGGCTCCTCATCCTCGTCCAGGGACAAGCGGGACAGCGTGCCCGTGATGGTGGATGGGTTGCAAGTGTTGACCTCCTTGAACAGCACTGGGGGCAGGAGCAGAGGGAAGTCAGTCCAGGGGAGCAGGAGCCCCCAGATGTCCCCTTGCCCAGGCTGGGCAGGTACCAAGGCCCTGAGCTTGGACTGTGGGGGCAACTGAGTCCCGGAGTGACGGCTGGGTGGTAAACACGGGGGTTAAGACAGTGACTATCCCCAAGGTCCACAGCCAGGCAGAGCAAGGAATGAAGCCAAGGCCCCCACCCCCACGGTGCCCAGGTGCAGTCCTGACCTCTGACCCCACAGTCCCAAGGCTGTCAAAAGGGCCTTGTTCCTCCCTGCTCCCTGGGCAGCTCCGCCCTAGGTGACAGAACTTGGGAGATTCTGGTAAGAATCATGGAAATGACACAATAACATAACAGCCGCTTTGGGCTGAGCACCCTGCTGGGCATTTGGTGTCCCCTAATTGATTTAAGGCTCCTATCCACCTTAGGAGAACAGATTTCTCTCCTTTATAAGTGAGGCTCCAGGAGTAAGCTGTCCACGCAAAGTCATACAGTGGGTGGTATTCACAGCCTTGACTCCAGCTCAGGGCTGCCTAACTCAAAAGCTGGACCCCACAGCCAGAATCCATCAGATCATCCCACGGAAGGGCTGGGGGCCCCTTGTTCATCCCCATCTCTGGGGCCATTCTCAGCGCTGCCCTGGCACACTCACCAGTCTGACAAGCCAGATCCACATCTTTTTCAAAGTCTGACTATAGGCAGAGAGGGAGAGAGCAGACAGGCAGAGAGAGGATCCATGTATCAGGGTGGGAGGGAACTCAGGCCCCTCCCTACCCAGCCAGACGGTCTGCCCATGGCACATTGCCCAACAGAGCAAAGGGGCTCCCCGGTGTGGTCTCCTCCAGCCCCACCCGAGAGGCGGGGATGTCTGAACGGGGGACTTGCCCAAGGCCACTCAGCTGTCAGCGGCTGAGCCAGAATCAAACCTGATCTCTGTTCCCAGAAAGATGGGGACAGAGAAGAGGGAAGGGGAAGGTGAGGGGTCTAGGGCAGGGGGCACTCAGAACTGACCTGTGCCCTGCCTGGGCCTCCTCACTCACCAGGATCTGCAGCTGCCCGTTCTTACACGAGTCGGGGGAGTCTTCACTCTCATCAGCCCGGCACACGCCCATCTGGCACTTCACCACGTCCTGGACCTGGGGACAGCAGGCGCCTGCTGGGCCTGAGGCCATCACAGGGCCCCTTGGCTACGGCGAGCTGTGCCTTCCACCCCAGGCACCCAGATGGGCATGGAAGGAAAGTGTGTATCCAGCCTAGAGGGGTGGGTAGAAGGAGCCCCAGGGGGGCCAAGGCTACCAGGTTATCAGCTTCCACACCAAGAGCTGCCCAAATGGGGGCCTGGTCAGGACCTTAATCCTCCCCAGCTGTGCTCATCTGCACCATGGGGAGCTGCAAGGGACCGGCGTGGTTGCAGGCAGGGGTGGACGGGGCCCGGGAGAGACCCAGCCCACCTCTCGGCGCAGGAAGCAGTGGACGGCCGTGATGACAAAGCCCTGCGCAGAGTTGAAGACCGCGAACAGGGCCTGGAAGAGGACGGAGCGGCGGTCTGTCATGGCCAGGACGGCAGACATCCAGGTGAGCGCCAGCAGGGGCAGCACCACGCAGGAGCTCCAGAGCGAGGCCCTGAGGACGAGGCAGACGGTCCGTTGGGGACCCTCCCAGGGGCCAGGCTGGACTGAGCCTGGGCCTGCACTCAGCCTGGGGCCCTTGAGCTGCCCGAGACTGGCGGGGCCCCCAACGATACGACCCCGGTCACGTCCCCAGGCAGAGAGGGGCTGAGCAGCTGGGGGCAGAGAAACGGAACAAAGACAGAGAGCAGAAAACTGGGGGACCAGGAAGGAGGAAGGGACAGACACACTGACACTGGGAATGGAGCCGGAGGCAGCATCAGGGGACAGACGGAGAAACTGGAGAGAACCAGTGGGACAGAAGAGGAGGGAGACAGATACAGATGCTGTGAGTTTCAGCCCCAATTTGCACAAAATCACAGGCCTGGGCCACATCCCCAGAGACTCTGGGAGGGGAGGAGAGGGAGAGGGAGAGGGACAAAGCGAGACGACAGACACAGTGAGAGCGGGGATGAGACGGGCAGAGACACACTGGAAGATTAAATGGGCAGAGAGGACGGAGGACATCACAGAGCACAAATATTCAGGGGAGATGAGGGGGCCAGGGTGGCAGAGGCTCCTCTGCCTCAGTTTCCCAAGGAGGAGGTGCCAGGCACTAGGGTGCCTGCTCAGAGCTGGGCAGAAAGACCATAGCTGATGAAGGGGGTGGGGTGGGGGGTGGCAGGCGGAGGGCGGGGGTCAGGGCCAAACCCACATGTCCCCAGCCTCCTTGACAAAGGAGGGCAGAGAAAAAAGGCAGAGGGTCCCTGGCATCTGGGCACCAGTGTCAGCCTTCCTCCACCAGCAATAGTCGATGAGGGCACCGGGGGGCAGTCTTGCCCTCCATGCCACCCCACCCACTCTGCCTCATGAACACTGGGGTGGGAGAGGCAGGCAGGAGTGGGCATGGCTCTGGACAAGGCAGAGACATGGGCAGGGGGCCAAGACCTGTCCTAGGAAGAGTGGTCCAGGGTTGTCCACCCTGGCAGGGAGCGGGCACAGTGGCCTCCACAACCCCCAGGGGGCAGAGCCAAGACTAAAGAGAGGGCCTAATCACAGTCATGATCCCTGCCATTGATTAGCCATCAATGCTCTGCCAGGCCCTACACCGAATACTTTACATACATGAGTCACACTGTGACCAAACAACTCTAATAAACAGGCACGGGGATCATTACCCCAATTCACAGATGAGAAAACTGGAGTGTGCCCAGCTGGGCAGAGACAGAGCCAGAGCCCGGAAGCAAACTCAGCTTGGCTGCCTCTGCAGCCCAGGCTTTTGCCTGTTGGTTCTGAGAGACTGGATCAGAGAGGCAGATGGCAGCCCGAGGGAGAGGGAGCTTTCTACTACATGGAGCTCCTGGAGATGGTCCCTGCCACCTCCACAGCCAGTGGGCTCCCTGACCCTGGAGGTGAGCAAGCCAGAGCTGGGCCCCCACTGGTCAAGGGAGGGTAAGCTGCCTTTCTGGCCCTCGGTGGAAGATTGGGCCTGAAACCCTTGTGAGTTCATCACTCATTCTACTATTGTGTGGCTGGGATTTTAAGATGTCTCAGCTGCCAGGGGACATCTCAGCCTAATAATTCCCTACCTCCAAGCTTCTCAGTCCTCCAACTGATTGTGAAATTCAATGCCTCTGAAATTCTAAGTCTCAGATTCTATGACAGATGATAAGACTCTCTGATTCACTCATTCGAACATTCTTAGCTTCTGATTGTCTTATTCTAAGATTCTATCATTCTAATTCTAAGGTTCTTTGAACTCAAAAATTCTGAGAGCCGAAGATTCTATGAGCCTCTGTAGGGTGGGGGTGTAAGGAGGAGGGTGTGGCTGTGCCTGAATAAAATGTA
>SJXQ01005332.1:60362-75911 GCA_006408695.1 Aepyceros melampus
TGGGGTGGCTGGACACCTCCTTCCCCACCCCTGCCCACCACCATCCCACCTACCTCCAGAAGGCGGCATAGATGGCAAGCAGGGTGAGCAGTGCCATGCAGGACACAGCACAGCCGATCACAAGGGGGACCGAGGGGGAGCCCGCCAGCTCCAGGGTCTGGGGTAGAGGGGCAGATAGTCCAATGGGTCACAGGGGCGGGGGGCAGCTGCAGGGGTGCCTCCCCCACTTCCTGTCTAGGACAGACTGGCACCTCCATCTGGGTCACGCGTACACACAGAGGGGGCTCACTGCTGCCTTCACAAGTGCACGGAGCAGACCCAGTCACATACGTACACGCGTATTTATGTCGCCCACACTCCCGCTCACAACCAGATGCGCACGTGTGTGTAGATGCAGGCAAATCACCCACTGCCACACACCCCCAGGCATGTGTCATCGTTGCGGGCACCATCCCAGGGGCACAGACTTCCTTGTGCCCTCCCACAAATATACTTACTCGGACACCATGTGGGATCACCCAGGTCTCCCCCCACCACCACCACAGATGGCCCCTGGCACCCAGGAGCCTCTTCTCCTGTCCAGCTCAGGCACTTCCCTCCCACTCACCAGGTCCTTGGGCGGCTGGGCCAGCACGGCGAAGGTGGACAGGCGCTGGCACTGGCAGCGGGTGTGGGCTGCCTGCGTCTCCAGCGTCTGGCAGCTCTCGGTGTCCCAGTCCCCTGAACTGGCATCTCTTGGGTCCGGGGAGAGGGGGAATGAGCCCTAGCCTGGCTTGGCAGTCCCACCCCCAGTGCCGGCCGCCACCCAAGAAGAGGTGAGATCCAGGACAAGGCCACGTCCAAGAGGCAGGCAGCCAGAGCCCCAGGGTCTGCCCTTGATCCCTTAGGCCAAGGATGGTGCCCAGGAACCTGCCCTCTGGCCTTCCAGGTGAGACACCCCCACCCAAGGAGGAGTTCTGCAGCTGCAACCTTCCCTGCACTGAGCCCTTGCCCAACTCACGCTCTGGAGTAGTCCCAGCTGGCACAATGGGGATCCGTGGTGCCCTGGGGAGCAGAAGAGCTGAGTCCAGCGCGGGGTGAGGCACTCACCACCCCGACCACCACCCACCCTGCCATGGCAGGGCCCCACCGGTCAGAGGTTCAGCCCACTGGCAGGGGGACACCACCTCCCCATCAGACAGGCCCTTGGCTGCCCTTGATGCATTACTTCAGGGTCCCCTGCCCAGGCACCTACTCACATTATGATGTAGGAGAGCTCCACTGTGATGAGGGGCTCCGCTAGTGGCTGGGTGGGAGGCCTCACGGTCACTGTCATCACCCTGGATGTGACAGCCAGAGGGGGCCTGGGGGACAGATGCTGAGGTCAGCTCCTGCCCCAGGCACCCACACCTAGCTGGGGACCTGGAAGGTGCTTTGGACCAAAGGCAGGAGGCTACCATGGGGCCAAGGCTAGAGGAAGGCCTGGGGTTCAGTGGGGCTGAGGACTTTGAGTGAGGTCTGGAACCCAGTCCAACAGCCCCGGACCCCTCTGCAGCCTCTGGGAGTTGCAATGGACATCTCTGAGAAGCACCTGTGTCCAGAGCCTGGCAAAAGGCCCAAGAGGCTGCGGGAGGCTTCGGACGGATCTCTCTGCGGCCAGCGTAGGCTCAGCCCTCCCGTCTCACCTGGACCTGCCGGGATCTACAGCAGCCCCACCCGCATCCCCCCTCCCAGGGACTCACCGGGGCGGTGGCAGGATGAGGCCCAGCGTGCGGTAGAGCACAGCACCAATCACAAAGTAGGAGGAGGCGTCCTCGGGGTCTGCCGGCAGGAGGCGCTGGTGGGAGTGGCCAGGGCCAGGGGCCACGGTTCCTGGGCCTCTCCCTCTGCCCAGGCCACCTGCTGCCCCAGATGCGGCTGGCTTCCCTGGGGAGGAGAGGCTGAGCACCTCCTTGGGTAGGAAGAGGCGGTCCTCTGAGTACCGCACCCAGTCCTTCATGCCCCGGCGGCCCCGCATGGGGAACGTGATGTCGCTGGAAACAGCGGAGACAGGCTCTCGCTGAATGCTGATCACTGCCATGGACCGAGAGAGATAAGAGACAGAGAGAACCATCACGGGGAAGAGACAGACGTGGGGGAGACAGAGCAGGAAGGCAGATGGAGACGTCAAGGTTGGTACAGACACAGAGGTAGGACGGACACATAGAGAAACAAAGAAATGGGAGAATGGGAAGAAAACACGGAGAGACAGATGCAGTTAAGGAGTTAAATGAGGGAAGACAGGCCCGGAGAACAGGAGAGGAAAACAGGAAGAGCCCTCAGAAACCATCCCCTCCTCTATGGCGTCCTGCCTTTGGCCCCATCCAGCAGCCCCTCCCCAGCCTGCCTCTTTGTACCCAGGTTATCTGTGACAATCAGAGAGCTCTGGAAGGCCTTGAGAGCATCGCCCACCAGGTGAATGAAGTCTTCCACAACCCGGAGCAGGTGCACAGAGCCTGGGGACACCTGGGGACAGAAAGGGTGTAAGGGGCCAAGGTGGGAGTGAGCCACAGGGGAAGGAGCCTGGTGGCCCAGCCCCTCACCTGCTGAGCGTCATCCCACTTGTCCTTGTTCTCTGCATCTACCATGAAGCTCACCACTTGGAAGAAGCGCTGGGGAGAGAGCAGTGGGTGCCGGGGGGTCACGATCCCAGGGACAGTAGCTTCCCCGCCACATCCACATCTGCCACACCCCCTGCAGACTCAGCTCTAGGGGCTTGGCCTCCTCCACTTCAAAAGAGGGCTTCTGAACCTTCAGCCCCACTTCCTCTTGACAGAGCAGAGTGGTACCTGCACGTCATCAGCCGAGGGCACGTAAGTGGCTCTCTTGAAGGTGTCGGTGACGTTCCTCAGAATGTCCACGGAGAAAAGCAGGTCCCCGCTGTAGTAGGAGCGCCGGGCCAGGAGCTCCTGCAGGCTGCGTACCACCTGAGACATGCCCTCGCCCGCCAGCATGCGCTGCCCCTTGGCCAGGTGCTCCCGAAGCTGCAGGTGACAGGGGGACCACTGTAACAGAAGCGTCTGGAGCTGGGACCAGCCCCTGGCCTGTCCCGCTGCAGTTCAGCCAACACGCGCATCCAGAGGGAGAAGGTCAGATAGAGACGCTCAAAGGGACTGTGGGGAGAGAGAATCTCAGAAAGAGACATACAGAGAGAGAATCGCTAAAGACACTTAAAAAATAAAAAACTGAAATAGAAGTAGCAAGAGAAGCAAGGAGCTCAGATGCACATAGAAAAGATGATAAACAGTCCAGGGACCTCCCCAATGGAAGGAGTCCACCCATGTTAAAGTGCGCTGTGCTCTCTCCCTCGCAAACACAAGTTCCAAGCACAAACACAATACCAGCTCCAGTCACATAAGTACACACAGGCCAGGTTTGCGAACACCATTTTTACCCCATGGGAGCCCTGGGTTGGGCATTGGGGGCATAAAAATAATTTCAGCTTTGTTCCTGTCTTCAAGGAGCTCACAGACTCACAGAACACAGACACTGTGATGAGCACTCAACTCCTAATGACGGAGAAGCTCAAGGGAGGCTGTAGATGCAGAGAGGTAGGCACTAGGGCTAAGGGAAGAGAGTCTGGCATTGAGGGATCAATAGGAGTTTGCCAGACAAGGAGAGGCAGAGCTGGGCAGAAGTGGGAACGCATCTATAGCCCAAGGCACACGGGCATGAGCAAGAATCAAGCTCCCTCCACCACCCACCAGAGCCTGGAACAGACCCTCTGTCATCCCGGCCCAGCAGGGTGCACTCACTGACAGATACAGGTAACGGTACTCGTGGGAGATGCAGCGGGCAAAGCTGGGCAGCCCCCAGTAGGCCACACCCTGGGCACTGAGGAGACAGCGGCGGCTGGCAGACCCTGCAGGGGAGCAGGACAGAGGGCTGGATGTGGAGGCTCAGCTCTCACCCACTTCACACCTCAGGATGGAGGCTCAGAGAGGCCAGAGGCTTGGAAGGGAACAGCAGGGATGGCGGGTGTCGGTGGACGGGGAGTGGGGGCCTGCAGGGAGAGCCACCTGCCCCTGACCTGAGGCATTGGGGGGGCACTTGTTGTAGATGATCTCGCCAGCAGCCGCCTTCTTCCATGTCATCAGCATCACGTACTCGTCCCTGCACATCTCATGGAAGGCTGTGGGTACAGCGGCAGGGCTCAGCCAGGCCCAGGCACTTGCCCCCCAAGCCCCAGGGTCCGGTGGGAAATACCTGGACACCTCTTCTCACTGCAGGGCTTCACCTCCTCGCCGGTGCCCTCACAGGGGTAACCCTGTGCACCCGTGGCCTGGCACTGCGGAAACGGCGCTGCCAGCCTGTGTCACATGTCTTGGAACACAGGCTCCACGCATTCCACGGCCCCCACTTGCCATCTGTGGCTGCAGAGACGGGGGGCGTGAGTGGCCCCAGGTGCCCCCTGGCCCAGGGCCGCCACTTGCTGCCTCTGCACCGCACACTCACCCGGGCACTCAAGGTTGCCGCACTCCCGGGTGTCAGTGAGGGCCCCGGCACATGTGGCCCAGGCTGGGCCTGCCACGCTGCACTTCCGGCTGCGCTGCTGGGTCCCGTTGGCACAAGACGTGGAACATGGGCCCCAGGGACCCCATTCTAGCCACTGGCCTTCCACTGCATGGGGAGACACAAGCAGGGGTGGCTGTTGAGCAAGAGGTGTGCGGATGGGTGGGGGCAAAGCCCTGCAGGGAGATGGCATTCAGATTTGAACGAGGCCAGGCCCACTGGAGAGGGGTGGATGAAGGGGGGCTAGAGGGAGCTGGTGGTGCCTGGGCCTGGGCCTGCCTGCCACCAGCTCCAGGAACACAGGACCCTCTCCACTCAGCACTGAGGCACACACACTCTCTTCTGGCTAGGGAAATGGGCCCTGCGCCACCACCTTCTGATCTTTGCCCACATATAAGCCCAGCTTTGGGTCCTCTCAGAGCCCAGCTGGCCATGAGCGCCAAACTGCTGTGAACAACAAGGCGTAGTTCAGGGGAAGGGGCACGGGCAAGCAGCCCCCTCGGATGGGGGTCCCTGGGTGCCAACTCCAAGTATGTGCTGGGCCAAGTCACTTCCCACACTGTCAGGTAGACTTTGCCGGTCTCCCCATGCTTGGTCAAAGTTCCTGGGGTCCCCCAGGGGCAGGGTACTGGACCTGACTTCCTCCCCTTTCCCGACCCCCCACCCTGGCTGGGCAATGCCCGCCTGGAAGCCCACGGGTGCTACTGACCCGGGCAGGCGGCCATACTGCAGAGCTTAGTCTGCAGCTCGGGACCCTCGCAGGCCTTGCCGCCGTGCTGGGGGGGCACGCAGGTCCGCACCGGCTCCGGGACCCCCGCCCGCAGCTGCGGGAGCACAGGCTCCAGGACCCCCACTCCTCCCACACGCCGTGCACTGCAAGGAAGCATGTGGCCGGTGGCTGGGCGGCACCTTGGCCCCGCCCACTGCCATCCGCCCACCAATCAGGAGCTCCGGCGGCTCTGCCCCCGCTCCTCATTGGCTCTGTCCTGGGCCCCAGGACACCGCCCTTTGAGGGTGATTGTAGAAGACACAGACTTCTAGTCCCAACTCATACAGGCCACACTGCCTGTGGACACCCGACCTGGGAGACTAGAATCAACCCAGGAGGGGAGCCAGGGGTCCTCCTCTCCTGGGGGCACAGGAAAGCCCAGGAAAGGGCTCAAGATATACCCCGCCTTAGCCCATCCCTACCCCTCCCCACCCCAGACCCAGAACGAGAATCCAACAAGGCTGGCAGGGGCAAGAGAATGCCCCTCCCGATCCCAAGCACATGGACACACAAATAGACATGACCCTCTACATGGACACTGACACAGAGCTCACATCGGAACATAGCTTTGCCCCAGCCCTTTGCAAGCTCCTGCACACCCCCAGTTGCCAAGACCCCCTTGCCTGGGGTAGCCCTACTCTAAGTTCCCAGCCAAGAGTCTGTCTGGCCTAGGCACCACTTCACTCCCTCAGGCACGTGGGGCAGGACCCGCTAAAGCCGCCAGGCCCCTCAGGCGCATGCGCATTCCCAACAACTCCATGCTGAACCAAGGAAGGCTTCAGGGTCTAGAGGGGACTCCCTGGGGAGTAGGACAGGCAGTCAGAGGAGAGGGGGGATGGTCAGAGAAAGTTTCTTTTCTTTTTTTTTTTTTTTTAAATGGCATTTCTCCCAGATCTTAAAGGACAGGCTGAATTTTAATAGCCCAGGGGGAGGTGGAGGGGATAGGATGAGAATAAGCCAGTGCAGGGAGGTGGGAAAAGTGCAAGAGGTGCCAGTGTGGCCAGAGCACAGGGAGCAGGGAGGACAGTGAGGGTAACAAGACACGCCTTGATACCAGGATGCAGGTATCAGGGAAGTGACGTGCCCAGAACCAAGCCCACTACTGCAGGCCCTGGTCTGATTCACCTGTGTCCCCAGTGCCCTGGATGGGGGCTGGGCACGGATGGTGGTGGGGTGGCGGGGGCAGACAGTCAGTTTTGCTGAATGAAAGGAGGAGGCAACCAACCATCTTTGGAAGATGAACTTGCCCAAGTCCCAGGCAGGACCTGACCCTGCAGGTAGACCAGGCGGGGAGGATGGGCATACCTGGGCAGGTGGCTGAATTGTTGCAGGGCCGGGTCTCCCGCAGGGGCCCGCTGCACAGGGTCCCATAGGGGGAGGACACGCAGGAGCGGGTCCGCACCTGCAGGCCCTGCCCACACGTCAGGGAACACACGCTCCACGGGGACCACTCCTCAGCTGCCGGGTCGCCTACGAGAGAGGGACAGCGTCGGCGGCAGGGGGTATCTCCCAAGCACTGTCTCCTAGGAATCCTCTTACCCTGACCCCGGAGCGACAGGCTCTTCAAGAGGCGACCCCGCCCTGCCCCAACAGGCGTCACATGGCAGAGAGACACGACTTGAGCGCCAGGACACAGACACAGACGGGCACACGCCAAGCACACATGCCACCAGACGCCACACAGTCGGGCCCCCGCCACAGAGGAAGGGAGGCGGGCCCGAGTTACCTGTCTGCGCCATGTACAGCCCAGGCTCATCTGCAGACCTTGGCCACTGGGTTTTCACCTTCGGTTCCTCTTCCGGCTCCTCACCTGGAACACGGAGGTGGTGGCAGGGGCTCAGCAGAGGCCAGCTCCGTCCTGCCAGAGTGGCACAGAGCGGGTCTGCTTGCCCTCAGCCGGAGGGCCTGGAACCAACTGCAGGCGACGCCGAGCGCATCACATCCTGCCCCCTGCCCCACCACCACCACCATTTTACAGATAAGGAAGCTGAGGCTCAGAAGGCACACCAGGTTCATGCATAGCCTCACAACTATCTGCCTCTTGCCTCAGCCAGACTAGGGGAGACTGCAGGGGGTGGCCGCTCATATTAATGAGCTCTGGGAGGCTTCTCTGCCAAGTGCTGTCCTTACCTATCTCCTTAAACCCTCCTCGCCTGGGAAGTAGGGACCATCGCCGCCGTTTAAAGACGAGAAAACTGAGGACTGGAGAGAAGGCAAGTGCCTCATCCAAGATGACACAGCTTGGTAAGCTGGAAGTCCAGCCTCTTGCCCCTGACCTGAAGGGCTGACCCGAAGGCGGACAAACAGCCAAAGTGAGCAGCCATGACCACCCCCCAGTCCTGCCTGTGGGACACGATTCCTGCCCAGTCAGGGGCTAGGCCTGGGGCCCAATCAGCACTGGACTGTGACCTGGAGACACAGGTCAGAACGCTGCTCCTCCAAGACCTAAAGGCCTAGGGCAGGTGCCTCCATCCAGCAGACCCAATGCCCCACTGCTCTGTGGCCTGAGAGCAGCGGGCGCTCTGGGGTCTGCGGCTGCTCCCCGGCCCTGCCTCACTGGGCTCTGGGTTGCCCTGATTTATGTGTCTCGTCTAGGCCTGGGAAGCACTGCCAGCCCTGGAGGAGGGGCTGGGAGCTCCCTCTCTCCAAAGCCAGGCCCTCCTGCTCAGACATGAGCTCATCAGGCCCCCTCCCACAGGCTGGATAGCGGGCATGGCGGCAGACATGAATACAGGGGGGAAAGACCCAGCCCGTGTAGAGGCTGCTGGGGCAGGTGGGACCCAAACATAATTCTGGGACAGGGTTCAGCCCATGCTGTCCCCAAACTAGAAGGTACTCGTCTCCCCCACCCGCAGGCCCTCTCCTATTTCTGAAAGCCAGGTCAGCACAGCATAGGCACTCCGTGTTGGAAGGAATTCAAGAAGGTTGTACACTCTTCCTGCCCCCTGCCGCCAAGCCTAAGAGAAAGCTCTTCCTGACCAGGTATGAAAGTGGCCACTCTGAGCAAACCTGCAGGTCCCAGGAGCCCTGAGCTGCCATTCAGCTCAGCCTCTGGTCTCATCCACTCGGGGACCCTTCCCTCCGATTCAGCCACCATCCTAGCAGCTCATCTTCCTCATCCCTCAAACTTCTCCACCATCTCAGAAACCTGAGGGCCCTCTGTCCCCAGGACAGCTTCAGAGTCAGGCAACTCTGGTCCTAACTGGGGTGTGGACACTGACCAGCTGCGTGACCTCGGGCAACTGTCTTTGGCTCTCTGATCCTGTTTTCTGACTTCCAGAGAACAATGCTCAGTATACGCCCTACCTCGAGGGCTGACTTGAGGACCTCCCAACCGGAGGCCATGAAGCCCTCAGCACCCTGCTTGGACGCGGAGAATCCTCAGGAGGCACTACTATCTGGCTTATTTTCACCATCTCCCCTCACCAACCCTTCAGCCCCCTGGGCCTCCTCCCTTTGAACAACATCTGCCATCCCTCCTGGCCTCACTTTGGGCCCTGTCTCTGTCGAGGCCACCGGGAAGATGCTGGAGCCATGTCTGGCAAGTTCTTGAATCCCCTCACCCAGCCCTTCCACCACACCCGCTCAGCCATTCCCCAGCCCTGGAGCCTGTGACAACCCGCCTTCTCCACGCCCACCCCCAGGCTGCTGAAGAAATCCACAGTTGTGCCAATTGGCACCACGACATATTCAGGGCCGCACATCCACTGGGCATGCAGGGCTCCCTGCCTCCCCCGTCCCCCACCTCGGCAGCTGTGCCAGACCTCGACCTCTCTCCTCAAGCCCACCTCCGCCTACTCCCTCTCTGCAACAAGCTGCTTTACTGAGAAACTGCAGAAGCTTTGACATGGAAGTCCCCCAACCAACACACACATATCCTGACTTCTTACCATCCCCCCTCCAACTTCCAACTTTCCTGCAGTCCTTGTCCTCTCAGAGGCCAGCCCCCCAGCCACGTGCTGCCTATCATTCCTCCCCCCTGCCTTCTCTCTCATCAGCATCTCGTCAGCATTCTCCTCGTGGTAGCCAGGGAGCAGATCTATGCCTCTTCCATTCTGAGGCCAGCCCTCCTTTGACCCTCCAGCCTTCTCTGGCTACTGCCCTCAGCTTCTCATCACATCAGTGAGTGGCCTGCAGCTGGCACTCCAGTTTCTCACCTGCCACTCTCATCCTGCCTCAAATGTCACCTTAAATCTGCGGCAATCTGACTTCGGACCACATCCTTCTGCTGAAACCGTTCTTGAAAGAGTCATCAGCGCCCTCCTTGTTGCTAAATCCTAAGGACACTTTGCAGGCCTCATCTCACGTGACTCCTCGGCAACATTTGGCCCCGCAGACTCTCCAGCCATGAAACACTCCCTCCCTGACTCATCCCGCTTTCTCCTCACCCTGCCCTGCCTCCTTGACCGGGTTGGTCTTCCTGCTGCTTCCCACATCAGGCATCCACACTTTGTCCTGTTTCCCTGCTCCCCCAGGCTTCATTAACCCCCTCAAAATGGTTGCTCCCACATCACTGTCTCCCCTAAGACAGAGTGAAGCCCTCTGTGCTTCACTCCTGTATAGCTTCCTGCCTCCTGAACAGGTTCCCCAATGGGGGGGGGGGGCCAGTGAGGGCAAACTCAATATATCCAAAATAGGATTATCATCTTCTCTCAAACCTGTTTGTTTCCTACCTTCTTCAACTGGAAGACTCCTACTTGACCTTCAAAACCCAGATCAAATGACCTCCTGTTTTTGAAGTCATATTCCTCGCTCCCCTAGCAGAGTTGTCTGCCCTGTCTTATACATGCACTCTCATCATAGATGATTTCATCTGGTAACTGAATTTCTCCCGACCCATGAGCCCTTTGAAGGAAGGCTGGGTGAGCCATCTCCCTGACCACCAGTGAACATGAGCACAGAATCCAGCCTAGAGAAACAGCAGTAAACACCAATGGACACACTGCTCCTAGATCCTCCCACCCCACGGGGGTCATTGGAAATGGTCATTTGTAATCTTGAGTATCAGCTCTGCCTTGCAGCCCACCACCAAGACCACCCCCAAGCCTGAAATCCGTTTGTTAATAAATATTCTGGAAATGCCACTTGACCTGTTGTGAACCCAGCTGAGAGTCCTCTCATCCAGCTTGTTTTTAGCGCCTGGCCATTACTGTTGTGTGTGACCCCTTCCCATCCCTGACCTGGCATCTACCAAGCCCATCAAACGTAGCCACGTGATAGACCAGCCTGACTTACTTGTCAAGGGCTCAAACTGCTTCCTGTGGCGCCTGCATCCTCTGCTAACCACTTACCGCCCATTTGCTGGCCAGCCTCACCATATAACCAGAGGTGGTGTTGGTGGTTCTAGAATCCACCTCATTGGAAAATCAGAACATGTTCCAGGTCCAGCTCTTGAGCCTCTCTTCTAGCCTCCTGGGTTGGGCCAGAGAGGGTAAGTGACAAGCCTAAGGCCACACAGTGGGGCCTGCACTGATTGCCCTCCCCTCCCCATCCCTACCGCAGCCTCCTCCGAAGAAAGCCAGTTCTCCCTGCCAGGAAAGAAGGCAGCTAAGACCAGGGGTGTCAGCCACTGAAACACACGTTTATTATACATATGCCACGTGCAGGTCCCAGCCGGCTCTGGGCCCAGGCCAGGGCAGGGTGTGAGAGGACCCGGGGCCAAGAGGACACAGAGCAGTCCAGGGAGGGGTGTGAGCACCCCCAGACTGTGAGTGCCATGAGCTGGCTGGACCAGGGGCTAGGGTGCCCCTCGCCCTACAACTGATCAGCTTTCCCACCTGACTGCCGCCTGGGACCCGCCTCCCAGCTCCATCCTGAACAGTCTCGTCACTGTCCTGTTGGTTTTGAGTAACTTCGCTGTAGGTAATTCACCACACCACTGCTATGTGCCAGTCACTGTGCACTCTGCACCAGCTCATTTAATCCTCATTAGGGTGCGTTTGCCCATTTTACTAATGAGATACTAATGAGGCTCCAAGGTCTCATTCTGCAGAGGCTTATGTGGGATTCGAACTCCGGCCCGCCTCATCCCACGGCCACGTTCCACTGAACTGTGCTGGCTCTGACAAAATACAGCTCAACTCAGGCCTCCCCAGAGACACCTTTCCTAATTCCCATGGGACCCCATTCACTCCCTCACCCCACCACTGCCTCCGTTCTCCTTTTTTCTACACTTCTTCCTAATCATTCCTTTGCTCATCAACCCCTCCCTCCCCCAGGTGAGCCTGAGTCTCCTCCGTTCAGTTCAGTTCCTCAGTCATGTTCGACTCTTTGCGACCCCATGGACTGCAGCACACCAGGCCTCCCTATCCATCACCAACTCCTGGAGCTTGCTCAAACTCATGTCCATTGAGTCGGTGATGCCATCCAACCATCTCATCCTCTGTCGTCCCCTTCTCCTCCTGCCTTTGATCTTTCCCAGCATCTGGGTCTTTTCCAATGAGTCAGTTCTTGGCATCAGGTGGCCAAAGGATTGGAGCTTCAGCTCCAGCATCAGTCCTTCCAATGAATATTAGGATGGCCTGGTTGGATCTCCTTGCAGTCCAAGGGACTCTCAAGAGTCTTCTCCAACACCACAGTTCAAAAGCATCAATTTTGAGTCTCATCTGTAGCCTCCAAAGCGGCCCTCTGGAAGCCCAGCCACACACAGTCCCCTGCTGAGGAAACTTCAGCGCCTCCCACTGCTACAGCCACCACAAACCTCTAAGCCTGGCATGCTCTGGCCCTGCTGACCTGTCAGAGCCTGCTTTCCCCTCCCCCCAGGCAGCCAAACTCACTGTGAGGCCAGGGGGCCAGTGGGAAGGACACAGATCTGGGAGCCAGATGGACGCAGGTCTGATTCCCAAGCATGCCTAGTACCCAGTTGCCTAGTCTTGCTGAGTGCCCTTGGGCAAGTCGCCTCACCTCTCTGAATTCCCCACTGAACATAGAGATGACACTTCCTAATTCATCGTGAGAATTAAATGATGAGAGATATGGGCCACCTGGAGCATAATAAGCCCTTAATGAAAAGAAGCTGCCACCCCCTTCTTGGTATCCCTTGAACATGCAAATGTGTTCCTCCCTCCACTCATCTGTTAATGGTGTTCCCACCTCTCAGAATGCCCTTCCTCTGCCTCAATCTGTCAAAAGTTTCTAGATTCCAAATGCCACCTCCTCCAGGAAGCCTCCCTAGACTGACTACAAGAGGTTTGGGCGTGTAGGTCCCTTCTCTCCAGCTGTAGCTGTGAGTATCCTGGGCTCCTCTCTCTCCCGGGCCCTGAGGAAGGATTTCAATCTCCCTTGACCTTCTCACACAAACGGCCCAGCTCTGAACTGCCAGACACAGGACAGGTATCCAGCAAGCACCAGATATTCCTGAGGGCTCCTCCACCCCAGCCACACAGGGCCACTCTGGTCTCACCCCAAGTACTGGCAGGCGGGGCAAGCACAGGCGCTCTGCCATCTGAGAAGGATCACACACACCTGCTACTCCACGCTCCACAGACCCTGCCCCCAAACTACACAGTGCAGCCCCCTCAGCCTTCTTTGTCATGAACATGTTAAAAATAACCACGATAATCATCTCTTCCACAGCGAGACAGCAGTGCAATCTACAAAGCAGTCCTCCCTTCCCAGGGCTCTCTATATCCTCCCTGAGACTGGCCCTAGAGCCCCAAGTAGGCACCAACTGACCCCCTGAAACACAGTTCTGTCATGTCCCTCCATGGCTCCCCATCTCAGCAGTGTATCAGGACCTGGGGGTGGGGGTGTGGGGGAAAGGCCAGGGCAGAGGAAGGTGGCTCTTATAAATCCCAGGCCCTACCTCTGCAGTACAAGGCAACTGGGTACATACACCCCACCAGAATGCCAGTTCCCCCTCCAACGACTTCCTCCCCAGGCTGTTGGCCTATCTGCCCAGCCTCCCAACAGAGCTAGCTGTGTCTCTGCCACGTCCCCCACGTGGCCAGGAGCTCCCCGAGAGCAGAGACTACGTCTGACTCGTCCCTCTTCCCCCACGCTGCCTAACTTCTCGCTTCCTTAAGGCCCTCCACCAACACGATGAGGTCCCAGTGTTTGGGGGCAGCGGTCAGAGCCTCAGCCCCCATCTCCCACCACTGGGGCTACCGTCTAGTAAAGGCTGGTCTACTATAGTTCCCGGTCCCCTGCATGTTCACACACCATCCCCCAGTGAGGGCAGTTTCCTCTACCTTGAAAGCCCTTCCCCTGCACAGGGCAATGACTTGGAGAGGCGCATAAACGTGCCACGAAATAACACTGGGACCCTTTCCAGGCCTCCTTCCCGCAGAGTGATGATTTGCCAATCTGCTGGGGAGAGTCCAGTTTGGGCCTGCCACCCTGATGGAAGTGACCGTACCCCTCCCCCCATTTATAACTTTGAAAATGTCCTGGTTTAGATGATAAACTATATGACCCATGTCACTTTTAATCCTTCCAAATGTATGAGAAAGAAGGTGTCTGTGCACTCTGAGACATTACCACCATCCCCAGTATCTGATGGTTTTTTTTTCTAACAAGAGAAAGGATGAGCATCAAGCTAGAATCTCTTATTTTCTTTGGTTATCTCCTATTTCAGATAAGTGATACTTCTTTTCCACTGATGATATGGTATTTCTTTTTACTATATTAAATTTAAAAAGCCATTTGATTTAAAGAAAAAATTCACAGGCCAGTGAATTCCTATTCACTCCTCAAAACCCAACACAGAATCACCTTCTTTAGACAGCCTTCCCACCCCTTTGTGGTTTAATCATTCACTCTTCCTCCCCCCTTGACATCCAGCACATATATTTATACCTATTGCACTAAGTTCTGACAACACACACCTATTTATTAGGGGTTTACCATGCGCCAGGCACTGTGCTAAGCGTTAACCCACATTCTCTTGCTTAATCGTCACCACTACTCTTTAGAATAGCTCCACTCTCCCCATTTTATAGGTGATGATACAGGGATGGGGAAATATGCCCATGATCACACAGCTAGTCAGTGGTGGTGTCAGGGATTGAACCTAGGGCTTGGCAACTTCAGCCAGTGGCCTTGACCACCACTGAACTAGTGGTCACTCTCCCCCACCAGAGGGCAGGTTTGTCCATTCACCTTGGATCTCATTCACTCAGAGCCACTCCAAGGCCTGGCACAAACTCCATTCTGATGAAGACTCAAAGAGGTGTGTGATTGATGGGCTGGGGCTCAGTCCCCTCTGAGATATCTGGGGCAGGGGTGAGGGCCTGAGTCCCACTCCCCATCCCATGAGGGAGCACACAGCTTTCCAGCAGCACAGATCTGGCTGGAAGGATCTTCCAGGAAATGTACCATGTGTGCTGGGCCTCCCCCCTACTCTCTCTGAGAGAGGCCCTGCCTTCTCCATGTCTGCACCCCAAAAGGCAGGTAGGGCCCCTCTTCCTAACACTAGACCAGGCTTGTTAAAGGAAGACAGTAGGGCCTGACTGTCGAGGAGAAAGCCAATCTAGGACTGGGTTAGGCAGGTGAAGGGCAGCTTCCTGGAGGAGACAGGGCTTGAGCTGTGCTTGGAAGGATAGGGCAAAGGATAACTCAGGGTAAAGGGCATTTCAGGTGAGGGAAACAGCCCAAGCAAAGGCAGAGAAGCCAGAAAGCAGAGGGTTCCAGGGCCAGTAGGAGCCTGGGTTGAAAGGGTGAGAGAGAACTAGAGAGAAAGCAGTTGTCAGCTGGATCAGGGGCGGGGCTGGAATGCCAGGCCAAGGAGTCTAGGCCATAACCAGGGCTGAATCAGGGAAGGGACATATGCAGAGAACTGGGGGTCCTGAGGCTCCAGTGGGGCATTCCTTGTCCAAGTCACCCAGCAGCAGTGGCAGAGCAGGATCTAAACCCATTCTTGCCCACCCCAGGCCCAACACTCAGGGGACTTCAGGCTCACCTGGTGGCCATGCCTCTGGAATGGAGCCTGGATGATGGGAACGGTCTGCCCGTAGCATCCGGCCAAGGGTGGGACAGTGCCCCTGGAGGGAGGCAGGGAGTGTAGCAGAGGAGGGAAGGGGGTGCAAGGACACTACCTCCCAGATGTCTCCTGGAGCAGCCACACCTCAAGTTGAGGATCAGTGGGCAGAACTGTAGGTTGATGCCCGGCTCCCGGAAGCTGGGCTCTGCAGCGGGTACCACCTCTACCCCCCGTCTTCCAGCCCTGGCCTCAGTCAGCCTCCGTGCCCGTCCTCCGCGGAGCTCCTTCCTGCCTGCCTTCCCTTTCTTCCTCCCCCCCCCCACCCAACAGA
>SJXQ01005332.1:96842-106910 GCA_006408695.1 Aepyceros melampus
TGAGCCTAGGGGGCAGGCGTTTGCAGGAAGGAGTTTGTCTGAGTGTGTTGGTCTGCGTGTGTTCGCGTCCAGCCCCCGCATGAAGCTGCGATCAGGTCCTTGCGTTTGCGCACTCAGGTGTCTGTGTCACTGCGTCTCCGCCGGTGTTGGCGCCCAAGAGTGTCGGTGCATCTGTGCGAGGGTGCAGGAGTGGGTGTCCGTGAGCGGGGCTGAGGGCGCAGGGCTCTGGGAGCAGGCCCGGCCGTCCGCCACTGCCGCCCCCAGTGCTGAGTGTCTCTGAGCCGCCGCTGGGCGTCTCTGGGCGCCTGCGGGAGGCTGAGGGAACAGCCCGCTCCTCATGGGATCCCGGCACGCCCGAGCCCTGCTCCTCCCCTCACCCTCCGCCTTCGGGGTCTCCGACCTGTGGGCGCTCAATGGGCTCTCGGAGGCAACAGCCGGAGAGGATGGGCCATTAGCCCGAAGGACGGAGCAGAGCCTGTTTCACGCTGGCGCTTTTCTGAGGGCGTAGGGGCAGCTCACCAGTCTTGAGCTGTGGCTGCCCTGAGGCTCAAGCTAGACCGCAGGAAGGACCACAGCGGGTACCAAGGCAGGGGCCAGCTCCTAACAGGCCAGGCGCACACAACCCTAATGCAAAGGCATTGGACACATTGTTAACATGATGGACACAGACAGGAGTGTGAGACAGGCCCCTGACACCAGGCTAAGAGGCCAGGCCCCAGAGACCAGCAAGTTTGCGCGCACATTTCGCTCCCTTGAACCGCAGCTCTCCCTGGGTTTCGCACCCTGTGGGGTGAAGAGCACCCAGGTTCAGAAGTCCTAGGGAAGAGAGGTAGCCTGAATCACTCCTTGTTCCCTTTACTCACTTAGGCCTAAGTTGGGCCCTGACAGGGAGGGCTCACCCTGCCTCCTTCCTCCCTGAGGCCGGCGAGGGGCACAAAGACCTCAAATCCAGTTATTCCCGATCATTCTAATAACGTGTGATTCCATAGCCAGAAGCAGACAAGAGCCCGGGGCTGCCTCCTCCTGAGGGCCCTCCAGGGGCCTGCCTGGGGACAGGGGACTCCAAAGGACAATAAGAGAGGAACTAGGGATGAGAATATGATTTCAGGTCCTCTTTCTTAGGTGGCTCAAGTGGTAAAGAATCAGCCTGCCAGTGCAGGAGATGCAGAAGACAACGGGTCTGATCCCTGGACCAAGAAGATCCCCTAGAGGAGGACACGGCAACCCATACCAGTATTCTTCCCTGGGAAATCCCATGGACAGAGGAGCCTGGTGGGCTTCAGTCCATGGGATCGCAAAGAGTTGGACAAGGCTGAGCATGCGCACACATGCCTTCCTGGAAAGATGGGAGAATTTTGAGGAGGGTAGGGGCTAACTCCTCCCAGAAAGGCTCAGCAAGGGACTGGCACCAAGGGACTGCTCCAGAAATACTAGGAACTGAAGGAAGAAAAGCAGTAAATGGTTCAGAGAAAGTAGAGGACCACCTAAGAGCTGAGGGAGCTCTATACACAGGCACAAATAGTGTATCTAGGCTCGGTGTCTGTGCATGTGTGTGTGTGCAGTTGTTTGGGGAAGGATGTGTGAAACTGGAGGTTAAGCTGCAAGTATATCACTGAAGGTCTTATAAGGTAAACTAGAGGTAGATTTTAGAATCATAGTCAAGTTTGTTTAAGGAATGACAATGGCCAACTGGAAGGTGGATTTGAGGAGCCAGGATTGGAGAAGGTAACTGGTTAGAGGCTCATTCAATCATTCATTCATTCAACAAATACTTAGTGAGAGCTTACTAAAAGTATATGGTACTAAGAGAGTAAAATACTTAGTGAGAGCTTACTAAAAGTATATGGTACTAAGAGAGTAAAACAGATACAACTAGGATCTCAAGGAACTTCAGAACCCGAGATCACATAACTGCTGTGCTTATGTGGAACTGACCTTCCAGTGGGGGAGGAAAACCAGACACAAAAGGATAAGTATATGGAATGTGAGCATTGATAAGTACAAAGAAGGAAGATAGTGTTGGGTGAGCAGGCAGGAGAGGTAGAGGTGAATGAGGTCAATTTGGGGTAAGGTGTCTCTGGGAAGGTGACATGCAAGCAGAAACCTGAAGGAGGTGAGGGATATTGGAGGAAGAGCTGTCCAAATAGGGGGAATTGCAGTGCAAAAGCCCTAAGGGGAAGCGTGCCATTTACTCAGATGGGGAAAGACTCGTGGGAAGTCGATGATTTCTATTTTGGACACACTGCATTGAGGTGCCTTCAGGACATCCGGGGATGGTGACCAGGAAACAGGAGAGATTTGGGTAAAGATAGGGATTAGAGAGAATGGAACTTTGGGAGCTGATGCAGTTGGAGAGATTAAGGACAGACTTCAGGGAGGAGGAGGAAGAGCAACCTGGGGCGTGAGAGTCAATTCTGGGGGAGACTGGCTGCTAGAGATGGGGAGTGGGGGTGGGACCATGAGACTAAAATGGCATCCTCAGAGCTGTCCTGGCACTAGCCGCCCCTCCTCCTGATCCTGCCTGGGCCCACAGCCTCTCCTTACTTGCCAAACTACCCGGCTACCTGGGAGAGAGTCAGGGAAACAGCCTGGGTTGTTGACAGGAGCCCCTTTAAACATGACTTCTTGTGGTCCCCTGGCTCGCTCTGCTCTCTTCCTGGCCGTCACACTCAGCCTGCATTTCCAGTGCCTCCTTCCTCTCTCTGGAGGCCAAATCCTCAAGCAACGCTGCGGCCCCCTCTGCTGTTATCAGTCCTGGGGAGCAGGGGGCCTGGACTGAGAGTCTGGAGGCCCATAGATTTCCTTGGTGGCTTCTGAGCCTCAGTTTCCCCTTGTATTGGGATCTGGAGAGACCTTCCAGCCCTAACATGATTAGCATCTCTGAGGCTCTTTCATCACATTTCAAATGGATTCCTGGTCTGCTGGTAACTGTCCAACTGGCTCTGAGTAGGGTGTAAGGAGGTGTGGTCTTGATTTGTAGCATTTATCCATTTCCGTGGTGTAAATCCTCCCATGATGGCCAATTTCAACCACCAACACCAAGTCAACTGGTTGGCAAAATTCCTGAACATTTAACAATGGGGTCTCATAAGCTGGTATGAGCTGGCTCCAGCACCTTTGCTGGACCCATTCCAGAGATGGAAGAAGCAAAAAGCCTGGGGTGGGATATAGGGGTATCTGCCGGCAAATGAGGAAGGGGAAAAAAGCTGAGTTTTCTAGCCTCCCCATTTTCTTCTCAATACCAAAGTCATTCCCCAGGGAGAGACTCAGAGCCTTCTGTCTGCCCCCATCACTCCTCTGATTTTAACCATTTGACATCCTTCCTAGGCCTCTACCTACTGCATTTTCTACTCAAAAGGGATCTGGTACCCACAACCTCTACCTTTTCCCTTCATCCCTCTCAAAGGGGTACCATTACTTGGAAACAGAGGCCAGACAGCCATGGGCCATGCCATAAGGACCCACAGTCAGGCCATAGCCATACTCACTGCAGACAGCTGACCCAGATATATGGTCCAGCTCTCCCACCAGGTCCTAGGAGTTTCCTCCTGCCTCCTGTCCTCAGTTTCCCCAACTGTAAGATGGGCTGCAAGTCCGGGGCTCTGCAAAGGTTCTTTCCACTGTGAGATTCTGCAGTCTCTACCTTTCCTTGTCTCAACTCCAATGGCAGCTCAGGGCCTCCTCCCTCAGACACATTTCCCCAGACTTCTAGACCCTCCCTGTTCCAGTGGCTCCCCCACTGCCCCTGGCTCCCCAAGCTCCCCGATAAGGGGCCCAACTAATTACATTAGGATTTCATGCCAATTAGCAAACAATTACACGGGCAAATTGGTGCCTAATTTGGAGCAATGACGACAACTCCATTGGCTCAGTCAAGATAGCTGCAAAGGAGGCTGCTCTGCTGGCCTGGCCCCCTCAGAGCCCCTGCAGGGTGGGGCTGGCTCTCCTCCCTGACCTGAGCCAAAGCCTGCAGTTCTCCTTTAAAGATCTTTGAACAACTGTTTGTGCTGAGGTCACAGTTTGCTCAGACCTTTGCTAAGTGAAGGTTATAGAGGAAAGGAGGGAAAGTGGTTATAGAGGAAAGGAAGGAGGCGGGGGTCGCGGTGGCAGGAGCAGAGGCAGACAAGGCCTCCTTCACTGAGGAGGTGGGGAGGATTTGGGGAGGCAGGGAGGATGGAAGACATGGGGAAGGGGACAGTAATTAACATGAACAGAGGCTTGGATGCTAGAATGGGTGATGTGAGCTCATGACTAGTAGAGAAACTAGTTGGGCCAGAGCACAGGGCGGGGGGGAGGAGCTGAGTTCTAAGACGTAGGTAGGGCCAGACTGGGAAGGCCATCCTGGGGAGCTGAAACATTTTCCTGGGGGCCTAGGGAGACACTGGGGGATGGGGGGAGGAGGAGGAGACTGCTGAGAGTCAATTTGGGTTCCTGATCTTGGACCACCAGCATCCACCCATCTCACCTGTAGGTTCTGTGGGGTCCCATCTGATCTGCCCTCTTAATATCTCTGGAACCCACTGAGGACCACAGATACTGTAAGAGTAGCTTCTAGTCCTACCCTGCAGGCTCTGTCCATATTTTCCCCAAATGATCAACCTAAGGAACAAATTCAACCATATCTCCTTTGGTTAAACCCTCTGGCTCCCCAGTGCTCTCAGGATAAATTTCAAATGTCCTATCTCAGCATTCACTGCCTTGTACCCTCTGACCCCTGGAAACCTCCCAGCTTTCCCTTTCTTCCAGCCTCTACACCCACCCTATGTCCCAGGATCTAGGACCCATTTCCTGATCGTGCCAGGTTCTTAGCTCACCTCCCAGCCTTTGACCACACTATTCCTTCTACCCAGATTGCTCTTCCAACACCCCTCCTTTGTTATCAAATGCCTCCTTCCAGACCCCCTCCTCTACCTTCCAGATTCCTCCATTCTCTCCTCTGGGCTCCCTTTGTAACCTCCTCTTCTGTGACAATGTCGATCTGTTTCAGAGCATTAATATCAGCGTCTCTTATCCCACTGGACTCAGAGCTGTTCATGGGCAGGGCCTCGAGCTGATTTACTCTGTGTCTCCTTCCTCAGCACCAAAAGTGAACAAAGAAGACAAAGGGATGCGATAAAAACATTTTCTCCCAAGGGTGGTAGGGAAACTGAGGCAGGCACCCAGAGAAGTATTCATGAATCTGGTGATGTTTCACTTAGAAGAGCTGGGTCAGCTTTCAACTCTCTCTTGACTAGAGCTAAGCCCTACCCCATCCCTCCAGGTTCTTTTCTGGAATATTGCTGCAAAGCTTGGAGTACCTCATTTCAATCCACTCTTATCCAAGTGTTTTTACCTCTGCTTTCTACAAACAAGATAAAGAAAGCCTTTACTAAGGCAAGGATACTCCCCCCAAAATAAAGGCAGCTCTCAGGAGGAAAATGACAGAGTAAACTGAACTGCAGCATGAAGGACTGTGAGAAGACTCAAGGAGGAACTTCCTGACCATAAGGGCTGAGCCCCTAAAGTGATCCCCTAAAGAAATGACAAAGGGGAAAGGGTAGGGGGGCCTTGGCCCATCCAGGGGAGACCAAACAGAGGCCAGGGGTGGATACGTAGAGCTTCCTGGAGGCATAGGGATGACCTGGCTGACTTTAGTAAGAGCTTGGTTCTCACTTAAAGAGGGTTGCCACTCCATCTCAAGGCCCATCACTCACGTTAATTACCGAGAAAAAGCCGATTTCTCCTCATTTCCAGACTTCAAATGACAGTATCATTAGGCTGGTAATGTTCAGAGAAATTGTGCGTGTCTGTCTTGGAACATGTCCTGAGCCAGAATGGGTGAGGGTGTCCCCAGCAAGATGCTGAGCCACCAGGGCAGAGGTGCTGGCCCTCTCTGGTGACGGAGATTTAACCATATCACACAATGGTGTGGGCAACAGCTCACCACACAGAGACCCTGCCAGATGGGAACAGTGCCAACAGTTCCCCTCTGAGACTTAACCAGGACACAAATGCCCTATCAGCTGAACCGGAGCTCAGGCCAGACTGCTGCCACAGCCCCTCCCAGCCCACCTGGACCCTCGGCTCTTAGCTCCCTTTCCACCTCTGGACCAAGAGGCATCTGGGCCCCATCCTGTGTCTGGGAGGGGAGAGCTGGCCACGCCCACACATTCCTTCCTCCCTCGGCCTCCTGAACGTGAACACGAGCAGAACAGCAGCTCATATGCCTCTTCACACGCTTCTCCACACTGAAGCCTCACTCAAACCCACTTATCATACACAGAAGCTGAGGCCCAGACAGGCGAAGTAATTTGCCCAAGTTCAATCCTCTGAGCTAAGCTTGACTCCAGGTTTGCCCAATGTTAAAGCGTAGGCTGAAGACCGTCTTCAATTAAATCCATCCAGCCCTCTGGGAACACCTCCTCCTGATACAGAGAATTGGACCCAAGCAGGCTCTGCCCTCAGAAGCCAAGGTTGGTGAGGGAGAAGCAGGATGTAAAAATATAATCATAGCTCAGCGTGATCTGTGCATGACACGAAAGAGGAGATACAAAAGCTTTATTCTCACCAGTAATCAAAGATATGCAAATTAAAACAATACAATGCAATTTTACCTATTGAAATTAATAGTTGTTTTTTTTTTTTTTTCAAAGATAGCATCAGTGTTGATGAGAACTGAAATCTGGAGCATTCTCAGACTCCCAGTGGAAGGGTGAAGGCCATTGCACTGCAGTGTCAGGAGCTTTTAAAACAGACAGACCCCTTGGCCCTCTTAATCTACTCTTACGAACTCAATCCAAGAAATAACCAAAGATGCTGAAAAAGAACCTCGCAGAAGGATGCTTATTATCATTATTTGTAGCTGTAAAAAATCACAACCACCATAAATGTCTAGCAATAGAGGGCTGGTTAAATAAAATACAATATAGCCATATATAAGAATATTAGGCAAACAATAAAAGTCATGTTCTTAAAGAACTTTTAATAACCTGTGGAAAGGTTCATTATATAATGATAAGTGAACAAAGCAGGAAAAGAAACTATACCTATAGGATATTCTTAATTTTATAACAAAAATATTTAATCAATTCACTTAAAGAAAGTCTGGAAAAATTAGTTAAGTCTGAGAGGATTATCAGTGACTTTTTGTTTCAATTAATACTTTTGTGTTTCTTCTAAATCTTTTACAAAATTTTTTGGGGAAAGTCATTAGAAATATATGTAGCATGTGTGGTGGTGGAGGTTTGGGGGCTAGGCAGCTCAGGATGTCATGAGAACACAGCCTGGGCAGTCAGGGAGGGCTTCCTGCTGGAGGTGATGCCTATGCTGAGTCTCATATGCATAAGTTTATGGAGGGAGGATTGGTCCTAGGCTAGGAAACACTATGTGCAAGGCACAGAGGCAAGAGAGATCCTGACCTCTCCTGGAAACTCTTCGTAGTTTGTGGAGCTGAGTGAAGGGGCCACAGGTAAGCCCAGTCAGTGAGCGGAGACCTTGAGTACGTTGAGGAGCTGGCACTTTGCCCTGAGAATAAAGTGGATGTTCCTCTGAGGGGAGGTGGCAGGGGGGCGGGGAGGGTCATGTAACGTAACAGGATCCAAGTTGTGTTTTCCGAAGATCACCATCATGGCCACAGCATGGGGTGTGGGAGATACCGGGAGGCAAGATATAGAAACCCGGAACCCCGGGAGAGCCGTTAGGAGTCTGTTGCATCATCTGGGTGAGAGAGGGGGTTGGCCTGGGCTGGGCGGTAGTGACAGAGAAGAAGTGAGGAAGGGCGGGCTGGAGCAGTGATTATGAGGAGATTTGACAGGACTCGGTGATTAATTGGAGAGGGGAGGCGGGCTGGGGGAGGGGAGGCGCTGCCTCTGACAGCGGCTCTAGCACGCGTGTGCATGCACTCAGATTCAGACCACATGGTTTCAGGAGTGGCTTTCCCCCCTATTCTCCCAAAGGAGCAGACTCGGGGCTCATTCATGTCTGGCTGCAGACCCTGGAAGAAGCCGACCTTGGTCCAGTCACCACCTGGCCTCTGGTTCACGCTGGACTTCCTGCAGGTGTGGGCTCCCGGTCTGCTGCACCAGCAAGCCGGGGTGGACAGGGGTAAGGGGAAGCCCACGTGGAGGGGAGCTGTGGGCAGGGGCAGGCACGGAAAGGCCAAGGCTAGGCCTTCCCTCCGACAGGTACACACGGCCGCACGTGGACCAGGATCCACAGAGAGCGCACAGTCGTCCACAGGGACTCTGAGAGTCAAGGCACAGGCAGAAGAGACGCACAGAGGCACAGCCTGACGTAGGCTGTCAGACACGGGTCCTGTCGCACACAGCCGCACACCCACACTCTGCCAGCCTCCGACACAGTCAGCTCCAGACAGGTCACACACTCAGGCTATTGTGCTCAGCCCAAGCCCCCAGGGGCTTCTGCCCCCAGCCCCACACCCCCTTCTTCCTCCCCAGAAGGACAGGACAGAGGGGCCAGCATAGGGGACTGGCAGAGAGACCAGCAGCCAAACGGGGCAGCTGGGAGGGAGGCCTCTAAGAAGGGGTTGCCAAGGCAACAGGCTCCTGCAGAACCAACCAGGGGCTTAGATTCTCGACTCTTATTTTTAGAAGTTGGGTCTGGACTGGTTGGGCCAGCCAGCGGGCCAGGCTTCCCCAGGCAGTGCCTGAGGGTATAGACACCAGCCTCAACCCTGTCCCCAGGGGTTCAAGTGGCCATTGCTCCTGCGGAGACTTTCACACACCCCCAGCCTCTTCCCCAGGGACAGGCCCTGGGCAAGATCTTCTACTTCCTTCTGTCTTCACACAGACCCCAGGTCCTTCCACCAGCCCAGCCTCTAATCTCAGGTCCCAGGATGGGCACACAGCCTGCCCTCCTATCTCAGCCTGTTGGCATCTATGGCTTAATTTATGGCGTGCTGGGGGAAGAAAGACAGATTTCCCCGGGGCAGTAAAGAATGCACCCGCAGCTCAGGAGACACAGGTTCAATCCCTGGGTCAGGAAGATTCCCCTGGAGGAGGGCATGACAACTCACTCCAGTATTCTTGTCGGGAAATCCAATGGACAGGGAGCCTGGTGGGCTACAGTCCATGGGGTCGAAAAGAGTCCGACACAGCTGAAGTGACTGAGCACAGCGCAGGCGAAGAAACGTGGGGAGCTTGGCCAGACTTGTGTGGTGCTGCCTGTGAGGCTTGTGTCTGAATAGTGTATATGTGTGTACTTAGGGGTGATTCTCACCCTCAACTCCACGTGTCCATGGGTATGCGTGTGTGCAAGAGTTCTCTCTTCTGCAAGGGCAAAGCAGAGTTCTCCCTTTCTCCCAGCCCCACTCAACACTCCCACCCTAACCTCCATCCTTGTCTGGATCTCTTAAAAATGGGGAGAAGGCAGAGACCTCAAAAGGAATGGTGGCGGAGGGCCTGGGCTGTGTTGTCCCCCCTTGTCCAGACCCTCCCCAGGTCTGGGCAGATAGCTTCTGGTGGGGAGGGGGCACGAGACTGGCAGCAACGACTGGAGGGGCCAGCACACCCAGGTGGACAGGGAGGGGCTGCGGGGAGCTTGGGGACGCTCTAGCGAGCTGACGTTAGGGTGACCCCTCCAGCTGCTGGGGATTTCTCTGTTAATCTGGGACTGCTCCGTTTGCATCTCATTTGCCTATATTTGCATAACAAGGACCTGGCTGGCACCAGAAATTGAAATTCCTAGCCTGGGTAATTATGTGAAAAAGCCTCTGGAGACCAGCAGAAATCCTGGGGCCAGGGAAACAGAGGCAGGGAGCTGGATGTGTCGATGTGGATGTGTCGATGTACTGGTACCCATTGAATCCCAGAGCCTCCATTCCTTCCCTAATCCCTGCAGCAGGAGGGGCGGGGATGTCAATGAGAATGGGGTGGGAGGGATGACAAGGTTAAGAATCAAGTCATCCTTGAGAGCCCCAGCACCCAGACAGAGCTGGGCACAGCATTCCCGTGGTGGGAAGGGCCTGGATTTTATTCGGGCAGCGTTGGGAGTTGGGGTGGGGAAGTAGAACTCAGCAACCTCTGCCCCTCCTGTCAGCCCCCTGCCCTCCTCGGCCCCCATCAGTCCTGT
>SJXQ01005332.1:107062-194724 GCA_006408695.1 Aepyceros melampus
CTAAGAGCTGACTCCAGCCAGAGAGCCTGGGATCATAGCCTGGGACTGTTGTTTACCAGCTCCCATATTTTCAGACCTCGGCAAGCGAGGCCCTTGCCCTGAACCGCCCCCCTCCCCGTTTTAAATGACCCCACTTAGGCTCTCTTCTGCACAGGGTGAGGAATTTAAATGTCCACAGGCTCAGGACTTCCCTGGTGCTCCAGTGGCTAAGACTCTCTGCTCCCAATGCAGAGGGCCCAGGTTTGATCCCTGGTCAGGGAACTAGATCCCACATGTCACAATTAAAGATTCCATATACTGCAACTAAAAAAAAAAAATCCTGTATGCGCAACTAATAAAAGTACCTGCATGCTTAACGAAGACTGAAGATCCTGCATGCCACACTAAGACCCGCGTGTGCCTGCGTGCTCAGTTGCTTCAGCTGTGTCTGACTCTTTGTGACGCTATAGACCGTAAACCTGCCAGGCTCCTCTGTCCGCAGTATTCTCCTGGCAAGAATACTGGAATGGACTGCCATGCCCTCCTCCAAGGGATCCTCCTGAGCCAGGGACTGAATCTAAATCTTCTGCCATGAGCCACCAGGGAAGCCCCCATTAAGACCCAGCACAGTCAAATAAATAAATTCAATAAAGAAATATTTAAAAAGAAAAAGGGTCCACAGGCTCACACAGTTGTGTCCATCTGAGGCTCCAGCCCACTTCGAGACCATACCCCAACCTCAGTTCAGTTCAGTTGCTCAGTCGTGTCCGGCTCTTTGCAACCCCATGAATCTCAGCATGCCAGGCCTCCCTGTCCAACACCAACTCCCAGAGTTCACTCAAACTTATGTCCATTGAGTCGGTGATGCCATCCAGCCATCTCATCCTCTGTCGTCCCCTTTCCTCCTGCCCCCAATCCCTCCCAGCATCAGTCTTTTCCAGTGAGTCAACTCTTTGCATGAGGTGGCCAAAATACTGGAGTTTCAGCTTTAGCATCAGTCCTTCCAAAGAAATCCCAGGGTTGATCTCCTTCAGAATGGACTGGTTGGATCTCCTTGCAGTCCAAGGGACTCTCAAGAGTCTTCTCCAACACCAAAAGCATCAATTCTTTGGCTCTCAGCTTTCTTCACAGTCCAACTCTCACGTCCATACATGACCACTGGAAAAACCATAGCCTTGATTAGACGGACCTTTGTTGGCAAAGTAATGTTTCTGCTTTTGAATATACTATCTAGGTTGGTCATAACTTTCCTTCCAAGGAGTAAGCGTCTTTTAATTTCACGGCTGCAGTCACCATCTGCAATGATTTTGGAGCCCCCCAAAATAAAGCCTGCCAATGTTTCCACTGTTTCCCCATCTATTTCCCGTGAAGTGATGGGACCAGATGCCATGATCTTCGTTTTCTGAATGTTGAGCTTTAAGCCAACTTTTTCACTCTCCTCTTTCTCCAACCTAGGATCTTGGAATTCCTTCCCCAAACAGCCCTAAGCCAGCTGCCAGGGCCTAGTGGTCTCTTCCCACGTCCTTCGAAGCTGAAGGGTTGCAGAAGGGTGGCTCTTTGCCAAGAGTATGGCAAGCAGGAACTCAAGTGTTGGGGCATCAACAGGCATGCACACGAGGCCCCTCATGCTGCCGCAGGGAGCAGAGTGGGAGAGAAGGGGAACCGTTGGATGGCTAGATGCCTCCTTTTATACTCTGCCCTGAGCTCTCTAAACACTTGGGGTGGCTCTGACAAGCTGTTTGACCTTGGGCAAACCTCCCTGTGTGCCTAAGTGGGGTTAATAATAGTAACTGCCTCATAGAGTTGTTATGAGGATGAACTGAGTTAATTCATGGAAAGCACTTAGAACAGTGCCTGGCACAGAGTAAGAGCCTGTAAGTGTTAGCTATTATTATCTATTATCCTGGGACTTGGTTTTTTCCTCCAGCTGCAGAAACAGCACCTTTTCTTTCACTTTGAGGGTCTGAGGAAGAAGTAGGGGATGGGATACCCTTTCTACTCCCCTTTCTCCCTCGGAGCCCTGGGCCCCTGCTTTGCTCCCTTCCCAGCTACTGTGCCCCCAGGCCAGGAAGCCAGGATGCCAGAAGGGCAGCCGGGTCATTAGCCTGAAAGTAATGATTTGTTTAACATCCTTCTTGGTTGAAATGAATGAGTGAACACACGAACAAATGAAAAACAGAGCCTGAATGAATAAAAGCCCAACAGAAGGCTGGATTGACTGACTGACGGAGAAATTGACGTGGATGTTTTGGCTTCGGGGGCCCTCAGATCTGTTTCCTCTCTGCTTTCATTAGATGGTGGGAGGCTGCTGGGGAGTGAGGGGTCTAGCCAGACACTCTGCAAGGTTAGCCCTGGCTTTGGCGAGTGGCTCACGCCTGGTGAGGGGGCGCCTCTGCCGGAGTGTGGGGGTTCCATAGGGGGAGTGCCAGATACTGCCTGTGCCTGGGTCCTTTGGTGTCCCTTGGAGGTCTGAATGTGTATGGATGGCTCCTTGTGAATCCCTGTGTCTGTGTCTCTGCTCAGAAGCTCCTCCCTGCCCAACAATGAGAGGCCCTGGGCAGGCTGTATCCGGGTCTCCAGTGGAGAGGTGGGGGATGTTGGTGAGCCTCATTACCTCCTTATTTACACTGTCCCCCCTCTGGCAAAGCCAGGCCTCAGCATCCCCGCCTGTCAGCTGGTGGGTGAGTAGTGATGGAGAACTTTCCCAGGGCCATCTAACCAGGCTAACCTTAGGAGAAGAGGGGGAACCTGTCTCAGGACCACCCTCTGGGCCCTTGGGCTTGGCACTGAGCTCATCTCAGACAGTGATAGGAGTCGGGGTGTGTAGGAGTGCAGGTGTGTGTACCCACGAGTGTGTGATTTTCTGTGTGTGCCAGGAGACGGTGAGTGGGCAGCTGGGTCTGGGTGTGACTGTGAATAGGATTTTATGTGTTTATATTCATGACATCTAGGTTTGTGTGTTTGCATGACCATATCTTTGTAGTCTGGGAGCTTTTGTACATGATGGATTATGTCCCAGACTGCAGGCTAAGTGTGTAAGTCATGGGTCTGGGGGCTTTCCATGAGAAGCTCCAAGGTGGAGGCAGGAGTGGGAAGAGGCCCTTGGGAACTGGAGCTGTGCCCTTGAGAGAAACGTTTCAGGAAACCCTGGCTCCACTTTCAACCAGGAGAATTACCCTTCAAGTTAATTTCTTTAGGAACTGTTCTCATTCCTCTCCTCCTACCTGGGTGAGGCCCGACGGTGCTGAGTCCCACTCCAGGGGCTGGAAGTCCCTCAGGGGGGAAACCAAGGAGTTCTAGGGATGCTGGACTATCCTTGAACCCAAACCCCTGGAGGTAGACCCTGGGATCATCAGAATTCGCAGGCTCCCCGGGAAGCATCCTAGAGATAATTCCCTCATCCGCCCCAGCACAGAGACAGGACACAGAGGAATAGCCAGATGGTTACCCAGACCTGGGCACCGGCACCGCACCACACATGAACTGGAAGCCCACGCATGCAGCCACAGATCCGCTGGACACAAACACACACACAGGCAACTGCACACACACCACGACAGGCCAACACCCAGACAGGCACTTAGATGTACAGACACGTGTATGCTTACACACAGAAACATATACTGGTAAAACACACTCTTGCGAGGATATACATGCTTAGAGGTACATGCACACAGACATGCTTACGTATTTGTTCACATATGTTCTGTCCCTTCCTACCCTCACTACGGTCCCTCACTACCCTCACTCTCAGACCAATGCCCAGCCATAGCTCTCACTCACTATGCAAGAGCCTCTGCAAGGTGGACATCAAAGGAAAGCAGATGCCACATGCATCTGGGATCCGGAGAGTACTGAGCTGAGTGTCTACATGCCCAAATTGTACATGTGAGTGTCACTGTGTGTCTGGTAGTCTGTGCCGCTCTGTGCTGCTCAAGTTGCTCAGTCGTGTCTGACTCTCTGCGACCCATGGACTGTAGCCCACCAGGCTCCTCTGTCCACGGGGATTCTCCAGGCAAGAATACTGGAGTGGGCTGCCATGCCCTCCTCCAGGGGATCAAACCCAGGTCTCCTGCACTGCAGGGAGATTCTTTACTGTCTGAGCCATCAGGGAAGCCCCTGTGTGGCTCTAGCTCTGTCTAAAACAGGGGAGTGTCTGTTTGCGACACTGTGGGTATTTTCCTGTGTGTGTGTATTTCTGGCAGGACCAACGTGTAGTTCCGTGTACCCATTTATGTGAATGTGAGTGTGGGTGACAGTAAGGAATGTGTGTGTCTGTGTGCATTTTATGGACGGTCTCTGTGAGCATATTTGTATATGTATGTCTATGCGCACGTCTGCGTATGTGTCCATGATTACACACGACTATGTGGTCCAGAATCCACAGGCTGGCTGGGCTGGCTCCCCTTCCAGCAAACGTTGCAGCCCGGGGTGGGGCTTGGAGAGACTGGACTGAATCCCTCAGCCACTGACAGTCGTATTTACAGAGCTCCGAGTAAGACGTAATTGCTTCTATTAATCTTTCTCCGGTTGTTAATTGCTCACTTATCGGGTTGTGTATTATGCTGACTGTTGCTCTTAATTCGCCTCCATAGCTGCAGGTGTTTGCCGCCTTATTAACTGTTCATCGGCGCAGCTGGGGATGGAGATTTAATTGGCCCCCAGAGCGGGACACAAGCAGGCCAACTGGGCACTGCCAGGCTCTCAGCCTGTCCCTAGAACCCTTACCTGTGGAGCACAGGTGGCTTCTAGGGAAGGAGTTGGCCCACTGCCATCCACCGGCAGACAGCAGACTGACAACTGCAGGGTGTGGCCCCAACATAATTCCACCTCCTCCAGGAAGCCAATCAACCAAGCAGAATCCAGCTTCTACACTCCCTCTTTATCACCAACAACCATCCGCCACCAAGGATAGGAGCCAATCTCATTTATTTTAATTATCTGAACTTAACTGAGAACTAAGAGATCAACACAGAGTAGAATTTACTTTCTCCTTTAACACCTGCTCTGCCACCTCTCTGACCCTGGCTGTTAAGGTTACATAGAGGAGGACAAGAGGGAGCTTCTACCAGAGCAGAAAGGTGACATTGGACTCAGGAGGACTTCCCAGTTTTTTAAGAGGCTCTCTGGAACAATTATAGATGGGGGAAAATGGAAACAATGACAGACTTCCATTTTTTCTCCCATCTGCAACGATGCTTTTGAACTGTGGTGCTGGAGAAACCTCTTGAGAATCCCTTGGACTGCAAGGAGATCAAACCAGTCAACCTAAAAGAAACCAACTCTGAATATTCATTGGAAGGACTGATGCTGAAGCTCCAATACTTTGGCCACCTGATGCAAAGAGCCGACTCATTAGAAAAGACGCTGATGCTGGGAAAGATTGAGGGCAGGAGGAGAAAGGGACGACAGAGGATGAGATGGTTGGATGGCATCATCGACTCAATGGACATGAGTTTGAGCAAGCTCTGGGAGATTGTGAAAGGCAAGGAAGCTTAGTGTGCTCCAGTCCATGGGGTCACAAAGAGTCGGACATGACTGGACAAATGAACAACTAGAACAGAGTCCAAGTTAGAATGAGAACTTCCAGATCTGTTGCTCTATCCCAGCCGCGCTCCAAGGATCCTTCTCAGCTTCTGCTTTCACAGCCCCAACTGGGAACTCACTTCCTGCCTGGCACTGCTACACAGCTGCAGCAGTGAGAGGGTTCTCCATACTGAGCTGACTTCTGCCTCCCTTTGCCCCAAGTCACAGCAGAGGAGTCCCAGTTGTTCATAACTGTCCCCAAATGGGGACACTAAGGACATAAAAGGCAAAGGATTGGCCCCAGGGTCCCCCAGTCCTCTCCGGTAAGGCTCAGCTACGTGGCTCTTCAAGCGAAGTTTCTGGCCAAAGTCTCCTGCTAGATCCTGCTCCATCTCAGATGTCACAGTCCTGGAGAATACTCGCTTGGTCCCCTTAAAACCTCATCTGGTTCTCAAAACTCTCAACTTCACTGCTGCTGCTTTGAACGGAAGTGTAAGGTTTCTTGAAATGGTTGGCCACTGAGATAGAGAAGGGTGTAAGGGTGTGTGTGGTAATGGTGGTGATGGGCAGGGTGTCCATGTTTTATCAATCTGGGCTCCAACCTCCAAGAAGGACAAAAAGGCAAACTAATAGTCCTCACCCTCTGCCCCAAATCCAGGCTGCTTCGACATCTGGAAGTTCTTCCTGGTGTTTTATTGTCACAACATGAGCTGCAAAGAAGTCAGTTTGCTGTGGTTGGGGCCTGAGAGGAGCTGGGCTCCATACAGGGTGGGAGGGAGCTATCATGGAGGGCCTACTGTATGCCAGAAGCAGCAGGAAGTGTACCTAAAAGTGATACCTCACTGAACCCTCACATAACCTGTTGAGTTAGGGATTAGTATTCCCATTCACAGAGCACACTGAGCCACAGAGAGGGCAACTAAACTTGCCCAGGGCCACACAGACAGGAAATGGCAGAACTGGGATTCCAACCAGGCCTGGGATTGCCTGGTGGGACTGGTCTCTGGTCAAGGGTACTTGGACAGATTCACTCAAATAGCTCCATGAGGTGACTGAGGGACCCAGGAAGCGGTGGTCACTATTACAGTTCACCCCCCTACCCCAAATCTGGGAACGTTAATAAGCAAAACACTCAGGTATGCGCAGCCCACGTGCCCATGAGGCGGGATGAGGGAAGAGCAAACTTAACTGTCCAGGGATTGCTGCCCAAACAAGTTCCAACTCCACCTCTATGTTAATGACATGCAGATACATATAAATTTGCACAAGCAACCCCTCAAATCTTCGGGAGCAATGGGGTGACACTGGAGCGGTTGCTATAGAAACCCAAAAGCGACCCCCCCCACCCCCACCCCCGTTCCCTCTTCTGCACAAGCAAACGCATAGACACGTGCACAGTGACCCAGGGTTCCTCGCTCCAGGGCCCAGAGGTTCGCAGAGTCTCAGAGGGTGTGACCGGAAGGACCCTCAGAGAAGGCGTTCTGCCTGGGGGAAGCAGAAGCCCAGGAAAATTTCGGGAGAGCACGGCCTTCGGCCGCCCTCTACTAAAAACGAGGGGAGCTAGGGAGCTCTTCAGGTCCGCCGAGGCGACTCCTACTCTGGCCTAGCAATGTGAGCCCTGCCCAGCGTTGCTTGGCAACCCCGAGCCCAGCAACCTCCGGCCACGCCCCCTAGTAACAGCTCGCCTAATCCGCGCTTCTGGCCATCTCTGCCAAAGAAAAGGCAAGGGTCTGTGGACTTCGGCCAAAAGGTGGGTGAAGGTTATGCTGTCCAAACCTCGAGGCAGCCTGAGGATTTACGGGATCATCTATAGTCCTCTCCGCGGCGCAAGGTGCCAGAGGGCCGCATTATCACTCCCATACACAGAAGGGAAAACTGACGCTCCGAAAGGAAGTTTCAGTCCAGAATACGGAGCTGTTTCTTCCTTGAGTGCTTGGGAAAGCAGCAAACGCTCTCCTGTCTTCCTGGGAGGAAGCCCAGGGCCTTGAAAGGGGGCGCACAGCCGTCCCCTTACTGCCTTGTGTTAAAATAATGACCCAAGTTGCTGCCGAGTCAGCATCCAGCCGCAGGTTGCATGGTAATTTGCGTAATTTGCATACAAGACGGAGGCCCAGACAAGGCCCTCAGAACCCTGCCCCCTCCCCCGTTCATCAATCCAGTTCCCACTGTCCCACCCCACCCCCGCACGTGCTTTCCAATCCCTACCGCTAAATTCCCACACTTTGTCCCGCCCCCAGCTGGGCCTCCAGTCCTGCCAGCCCCGACCTCCATCCCAAGGTCTAGGGCCCCCTCTGCTGTCGATTGCGAGTAGGGCAGCAGCAGAGCTCGTGGGGCAGAGAGGTGGTACACCTCCAACTACTGTCCCAGTGTTCCCAGCCCAGGGCGACGTAGGTAGAGAACCGGTGGGAAGTGGTACAACGCTTCAAGCGAAAGCAGGGAGGTAAGGCTGGCGTGCTGCCGCAAGTTCTTTCCTCCAATGCTAGCCCTGCTTCTGGGCCCCGAGTTAGGCAGCCAGGAGGCAGTTAGTTCCATGCAGCTCTCTGGAGGTGCACACACTCAGATACCTTACAATTGTAGCTGCTGCTAAGAGCTCACCCCAGCCCCCAAACAAAGCAGCACCATCCCGCCCTAACAACAGCCTCCAAACCCACCCTGAGAGCCCACCTCCCAAGCCAGGACCCTTGGCTTGTCTCCAGTATCAGTCCCTGGGGGGCTGGCAAGAGGAACAAAGAAGAGACATCAGAGACCCACAGACATAGAATCAAACACACACACATGCCCACGGCACTAGACACAGAGAGACCCTCAGATACGCACAGAAACAGACATGGGGATTATGGTGGTGACTTCCAGCTATCCAAAGGGAAAAATGTTGGTAACTGAAAAGTTAAAAAACCCCTGCAACATGCTCTCCTTCTCTCCCTAACAATCTTTAAGTATCTATGCCCTTTCAAAAAACCTCATTTCTTTCTCTCTCCCCAACCTAGAGCTGCCCTCTCTCCCATCACTACTTCTTCTATCCAGTTCAAAATACTTATTAAAATGTTTCCAGAGTCCACCATGGCAACAGGTGAACCCTGGGGCAGTGATGGCCCAGGACCTCAGATACTCAAAGTTGCCCCGCCCCTCCATCCCTAGCACTTTAACTCTGCCATACCTGTGCACAGAATCTTCCAGATACACCCACCCCAACCCACACAGGGCCAGTCCCAGGGTCCCTCCTGTCCAGCCAGCAGATGCAGTCTCAACTTTGCCAAATTCTTTATTAAGCCAAAAATCAACACCAAGCAAATAGCAGAACAGCAAACGTAAACAGCTAACCCTCCCCTTCCTATGTCCCTGTTGCTCTCCCTGGAACACTTAAGAGTTCAGCACTGGTGGGGGAATTAAAACCCTCTTCTATGAGTAATGAGGGTCAGGTCTCTCCAGGAAGGGGACTATCAGTGCCAGCTCCATCTGTAGGGCCCAAAGAGGAGTCCAAGGGTAGGCCAGGGGGCTCTGGAGCTGCAGGGGGCTGGCAGAGAAGGCCAAGAGTCCCAGGGACTGTGGGGGCTGAGCAGGGGGTTGGGAAAGTTCCTCCTGTCCTGGAGACATCAGTGAGGCTTGGAGCTGCTGGGTCATGGCCACCAAGGATTTGAGATGCTGGAGCAGGGCTTGGTTGGGACAGGAAGCCCTGTGGTGGTGCTGCTCATGGCCAACTGGTGATGCTGAATAGGGATGCCAGGACTGGCACCAGCCTGGTTTTGGAGGCCACAGCCCTCGCCCAGGACCCTGCCAAGTCTCAGGCTCTCCCCACAGACTCCCCCTGCCTCTGGGCGGTCTTTGCCAAGCACAAATTCCCCTTGGAGCCAGGCTGTCTTTGCCCTGGCTCTGCTGCACGGCACCCCCTGGGGGAGCGGAGCCCTTCAAGGCCACATGTGGTCCTTTGTCCTCTGGCTGGTAGCATCTAATCTCCACTTTTCTGTTGAAGGAGACCATTTTGCGAACCTTCCCCCTCAAGGCACCAGATCCTGCCATGGCCGGAAGCCCTGTTTGTGGGAGCAGCACAGCCAGCAACAGGCTTGAGTGAGTGGCTTCCAGGCCTGGAGAAAGATGGGGGAAGAGACCAAAAGCCTGGACAGAGAGAACTCACAGCCCCCAGAAACAGTACTCTGTCTGTGGCCAAGAGGTCTACAGCTTAGACCCCAAGAGAGCTTTCTAGCAGTAAGATGGAGCCCATGAGGGGCTGAGAAAAGTAAGTAGAAGGGTTTAAGATGCTCTCATGGGGAGAGAATGGGTTCACTGGCTGAGAATGAGGCATGGATAGTTTGATCTCCAGACTGTGATTCTACCATAGAGTCCCCAGATCAGGCAGCCCAGGAACATCAAACCCTCTGCTCAGGAATAGGCACATCCCACTCCTTGATGCCACCCCACCCCCCACCCCCAACCATGCTTTCCTGGAGTCGCCCTGGAGGCTACCCATGCACAAAAGCCAAGCCTGGCCCAGGACAGCTGTGGTAAGAACATCCCTCCTTTCTCTTTCATTTAGGCCTGGCCTTGAGCCAATTATTTCTGGTTCCTGCCTCTGCTTGCTGTGTTTGAGTCCAACGTGACTGGCCAGTGAGTTTCTCATCAGCCTTATTGGAGAGGCTGTCTAAGTGGTGGCTAGGAGCCCAATTTCTTCTACTGACTGACTCTGTGACTCTAGACAAGTCACTTGCTTTCTCCCTACCTCAGTTTCCTCATCTGTGAAATGAAGAAACTAATAGTACCATTCTGATAGAGTAATGCTGAGGACTGACTGACTTAATATGAACGCTGTCTGGCACATACTAGGCGGTATACCAGTCTGTTCTCACATGTGCCTGTCTCAGGAGTTCCCTGCTGAGACATGCCTGCCTCCAGAGAAATGGGGTAACTATGTCAGCAATGCCCGTCTGCACCAAGTGAGGGGAGGCAGGGGGTGGGACAGGCATCGGGCACTCACCTGGACCTCCAAGAGGGCGCAGCCTGGAGGGCAGGGGCTGGAAGGCAGGCAGGGGCAGCAGGACCACCTTCACCTGTTCCATGGCTGCCAAGGCGTGGCACTGCTTGTTGTTGAGGTAGGAGTAGAGCAGGTGGCAGTTTTGGGTGTCCCGAGAGCTCTGTGGGCACAGTCTGACCACACAGATGTCCTGTGGTCACAGAAAGGAGGGCAGGTTTAGCAACAGTCATGCTTTGCTCCTGTGAACATGCCTGGTCTCATCTGAACCTCTGAGAGCCATGTGAGGAAGAGTGTCCCCATTTTTCAGAGGTGGGAAGAGAGGGACTTGCCCAGGGTCATACAGGTCTTCAGTCACTTGGGGGGGAACTGGACCCGGATATCTTAAACCAGGTCTCTGCTCCAGAGTTGGAGCAAAAGAAAGCTCAGGGCTGAGGGGACAGTGCTAGGAGGAGAGGTGGTTCTCATGGCTGGGTGGTTACCTTAGCCTCAGCTGGGCAGATGCTGGCCAGAAAGTCCCAGACAGCATCAGGGGCGATGCAGCTTGCAGAGCGGATCACCTGGGGCAGGGCCTGCAGGCAGGTAGGACTGCCAGTCAGCCTCCCCAGCTTCCCACCCACTTAGGGCAGACCAGGACCAGCTACCCAGAAGTCACAGCCTGTGGCCAAGAGGACGGACAGGCAGTCGATCAGGGCCCTCCTGGTTGCTGGGGCCCTAATTACTCCTGGAGGCCTACAGCCTGTCCTGGCCCATCCGCAACTTCTCAGAAACCCCTCACTCCCTCCTCGAACCCCTCATCCCATGTTTTAGCTCACTCGCTCACTCCTGGTTTCCTCTGAACCAGGAAACACCAGACCTTGTCCTGGGTCCTTCCCAGGACCCAGGGGTTTGGGTTACAGGGAGTCCTTTGCCCATGTGTGAAGTGGAGCTGGCATCTCATTTGCCCCTATGCCTAGCATGGGGCCAAGCACAGAGAGGGTGCCAATGATTTGTTTCAGAATGATGAGTGTGTCAATGAATGAGTGGTGGTGTGTGTAGCTGAGGGGGCTGGTTAGTGTGTGAGGGAGTCCCCGGAAAGCAGGGCAGGAGTACCTGGATGAGGCGACAGCTGTGTCCCAAGACCAGCTGGGCCCTGACCCGGAACCGCTTGATGCAGAACATGTCCAGAGACCCCTCCCAGGGCACCTGGCTGGGCAGGGCCTTTGTGGGCCCAGCAGGCATCTGGAGCCTAGAAGGAGGGACAGAGAGACAGGGCCAGGCAGAACAGGTCATCAGGGCTTCCCCAGCAAGGTCCTGTGACTCCAGTGAGTGCTGGAACACTGGTCCAAGTAAGGCCTTACAAGGCAGAGACCAGTAGGCGGGGGTGATTAGTTCCATTGCACAGATGGGCAAACTGAGGCCCACACAAGAGGCAAAATTTGCCTAAGGCCGTATAGAAAAGCTCAGGCTTTGTCTGCTGCCCCAGTGGGTGCCTCGCCTATCCACCCTGCTGGGTTGCCCACCTCCTTGCCCACTTCCCCACACCTGTCTTTCTGCGCTGCTAGAGGCTTCTCCTTGTTTGGGGGCATATCTGGAAAGGACATAGGAACTTGGCTTAGGGCTCTCTGGAAAGCATCATCCCGCATCCTCCTTGCAGCTTTGAGGGAGCCTGGCGCTCACGCGAGGGCTTCCAGTCTGCAAAGAGCAGAGGTAGGAGCTGAAATGGAAGCCAGCAGCTAGGCTGCAGCCAGCCCAGGGCGTTACAAGCTGGGTTTGAACCAGGTCCTTTTCGAGGTGACCTGGGACACCCTGCCACCATCGCCCCAAGTCATGAATCCGCGTTGCTGCTGAGGCCCACGCCCAGCCCCTGCGCCCTTCCCGTGTCTCCCCCGACCCGTGCAGATGCGGCAGCTGGGGTCTAGGAAGTGGTGCTCGTGCTGCTCCGTGCTGTCCCTCGATGTGGTGGGCAGGGCCAGGGGGCCTCCATCTATGGGCACCATGGGTCCCTGGGAGGCACAAGAGGAGAGAAGGGGTGGGCTGGGGAGGCGGCTGGGGAGTCAGGAGGCCTCCTGTTATATGGGGGCCTCAGCGATGCGGTTTTATGTTTCTAAATAAACACACCTGGTCTCATCTGAATCTCTGAGAGCTGTGTAAGGAAGAGTGTCCCCATTTTCTAGAGGTGGGAACAGAGGGACTTGCCTAGGGTCACACAGTAGCTCTGCAGTCACAGGGAGAACTGGACCCGGATACTGTAAACTAGGCCTCTGCTCCAGAGCTGGAGCAGAAGAGAGCTCAGGGCTGGGGGGACAGTGCTAGGAGGAGAGGTGGTTCTCAAGACTAGGTGGTTACCTTGGCCTCAGCTGGGCAGATGCTGGCTAGAAAGTCCCAGACAGTGTCAGCATAATACATTCTTTAATTACAAAAGTACCACGAACTTGTTACAAAAAATTTAGAAAACGCAGAGAATTTGAAAATTAAAAAAAAAAAAAAATCACTCCTTGTCTCACCACTCAGAAGCAGCTGCTGATATTTTGGGTATTCCTTTATAATAGCTTACCTATACCCAGAGTTTTGGGAATCCTTTTGCTAAAAGAGCTGGGGGATTTTCCTGGTGGTCCAGTGGTTAACAATCTGCCTTGCAGTGCAGCGGATGTGGGTTTGATTCCTAGCGGGGGAACTAAGATCCTACATGACACGGGCAACTAAGCTTGCACACCACAACTAGAGAAGCCGGCAGGCTGTAATGAAGAGCCCTAGGGCCGCAGCTAAGACCTGACCCAGCCAAATACACAAATAAATAACTTAAAAGGCGCTGGGATCATACGTGCAAGCTTGTCTTTTCTGTCCACGAACCACAGCAGAGGTGTCTACCATGTTACACGGTCCCTATAGACACCACACTCGTGGGGTGGACTGGAGTGTGTGCATCACTGCTGTTGCACTGTTGAATGACAACTGGGTCATGCCCAGGCTCTCACTAGTACAGATGACACCGAGGACATCCTTGAGCAGAAAGTATTTTCCCAAACTTTCAATTTACCTCCTTAGGATGAGTTCTCATAAGCAGATGATGGAATTGGGGAGAATGAACATTTTTAAAGTCCTAATGCCCGTTGCTAAATCAGCCTTTTACCTTATAATAGAACCAGCTTTAAACACAGAGTGAACATTTCTTTAGGAAGATTTGAAAAGATCTTGAAACTTACTTTTGCCTTAAAACCACCTCTAGAGCAGTGGACAAGGCTCAAGCTTTGGAGTCAGACAGCCTGGGTGCCAGTCTCCCCCACTGCCAATTAAGTGACTTTGGGTTTGAGGTGCCTCACCCATCTCACTCATCGTGAGGTCTGAATGAGGCACTGCTTGTAAAAGGGGCGCATAGTAGGTGTTCAACTGGAGGGACTGCTGTTCTGTGTCATCTTCCCCTCCCCTACTCTCCAACCACTCTCTCTACCCATCTGTCTCTGGCTCCTCCCCCTACATTTGCATTCACCTTTCTCAGGGAATGCAGATTGGTTTGGGTTGGGGAGCAGCCACACCCCCTCAGGGCTCTTCTCTGCACCACCAGCTATTCTGGTTGTTGGCTTGGATACTGGTGCAGAAGAATAGGGATTTCTGTGGGTCACAGTCACGGCCGTTTCCCCAGGAAACATGGCTCAAGGGACCTGCCCGACACTCCCCTATCCTGGACACACAACTGATTAGACCAGGGTGAACATCCATCCATGGAACACCCAACCAAAGCCAAAGCAGCCTTCTCCTGGGAGTGACTGAAGTGAGCCAAGGAGGTGCTCCGATTGGCTGCAGGAGGCTGACAATGGATTGGATGGATTCATTGATTGCAGGGCTGCTCCAGCCTGCTGGGCCAAGTGCAAGATGGAGGAGCCGAGGGGGTGAAGGAGCAGGATGGGCACGAGGATGAGGCAGACCGCAGGGGATAAAAGGACACGCTGCACAGACGGCCAGGACTACACGCAGCTCCCTGATGGAGCATCCTCAGTCCTTCTGTGAAACAGAGTAAGCCTCTGCTCCTTAACATTCCCAAAAGTCACTGCCTCAAACAGCGTGGCCTGCCTGCTTCCCAACCTGGGATGTGGTCGGAGTGCCTGAGGTTGGGGGGAACTACAGAGATGGGACTCACCACTCCACACATAGGATTAGGCCAAAAGGCGGGGGAGCAGCACTGAGAAGGTGTCGGCAGGCTCCGTGCTGGCGGCTGTCTCGCCCCATGCTCTCCCAGACCCTGTGCAGCAACCAACGGTCCCCGGTTTACAGCAACAACCCTGGGCCTCAGCGAAGTCAGGTGCCTTGCCCACGGCCACGCAACTGGGGAGGTAAGGGCTGGGCCCGTGGGCACAGGCCCTGCCTGGCAACCACCAGGTCAGGGCTCCCACTTACCACCAGGTCCTCCAAGGTCAGCGTCTGGTCCATGTCCCGCAGGATCTCAACTTCCCCCTTATGGGTCAGCTTGGAGGCCGGGAGGCTACGTGGCTCCTTCTGCAGCTGCTCAATGATCTCCAGGCCCTGGTAGAGGGGGCAGCCCCTGCTCAGCTGGGGTTGGGGGCTCTGGCCACCAGGAGCCCACGTGCTCCCTTTCCTCCTCCGAGGTCCCTCCACTGTGGCTCCCCTGCCGTGCCAGCCGGTTCCCTTCCTCCACACCTCTGCTTCTGCAGCTCCCTAACCCGGGCAGACCTCCACCAGCTGCCCTACCTTTCCATAGTCCACTCATTCACCCTCCAGCTCAACCCTGCCTCCCCCAGGAAGCCTTCCTGAACTTTGCTCCTCCCACAAGTCAGATCCGCCCCAGACTGTATCCCACCCACTCTCTGTCCTGGAAAGAGTGTGTGGTGTCGTCGAGAAAGCACTGCCGCTGGCCCACCAGCTGCTACTAATAAAAACCCACAACGTGGTATGGCCTTGGGCAAGCCCTTCATGCCTCTAAGCTTCAGTTGATCTGTTCTTTAGAAATGAAATTAAGATTGTCATATTAAACAGCTTATATAGAGTGCTTAGCCTGGAGTCTAGTTCATAGTATTTGCTCCTTGTGATCCTTATTGTTATCAATGTCATCCTATCTGAAATGTTTCTGGAAAGCCTGTCTGTCCCTTTCTAACCACCTCTGGAGAACAGCAGCCCAGTCCTCCCTGCAGGGCTGGCTTTGTGGGCATGGGGCTCCACGCAGTAGCCCAGGGCCCTGTTCTAAAAGGGCCCCGTGCTTCATGCTGCTATCATCTTGAAATTCTTAATCATTCAACAAAGTGCTCGCTTTTTCACTCCGCATGGGCCCCACAGTTTACACAGATGACCCTACTCTTTGACCCCGACAATGCCCCGCAGCAGCTCAGACTGCAGTGGGCAGATGCACCTAATGGATCCCACGCATTAATTCTAACCAGCCTACTATCTGGCAGAACAAGGTCTTAGTGGCCCCAGTTCATCCGTGGGCCCCACTCCCTCGGTCAGTCTCCCTCTTCCTCACTGAGCTACCAACAACCATTACACAAACATCTCCCAAAGCTGGCTCAGTGCCCACCACACTTCCCCTGTCTCAGAGCCATTCCCAGGGAGGGAGAGACCCACAGACACAGAGTGTGTGGGGTGTAACTGTGAAGTGTGGGAGGCTGTGGGCTTCCTCACCAGGCCTGGGGCACCAGGAAGACATTCAGCCTTTTCTGGAACTTCTGGGGCCGGAACTGGAGTGGAAGAATCACACTGGGTCTACCCACCATGGATGGCGGATGATATTCCTGGACTCCAGAGTCTGGCCATCATCCCCAGTACCCCCCAGCCCAACACACACACCCTGAGTCCAGCTCCACAGAAAAGCCAGGGGACAACCACACCTCCAGGGACCTCACCTCTACCAGGCTCTCCATCCTCAATCCCCTTCATTTCTGCCTCTTTTCCCGTTTTATCCCCGCAGTGAGAAGAGTCTCTCTGACTCTCTCCCTGTCTGCCTGCTCTGTTTCCTCATTTCTGCTTCTGTTTATCCTGTGCTCCCATCTCACCACCTTCTTCCTCACTCTGTCTCTCCAGCTCCATCCTAAGGCCTCCCCCAAGTCCCTCCGCCAGGTCCTGACCTGATCCAACAACTCACCCTCTTTTCCTCCTGGTCCCGCCAGCGGGCCAGTTCTTGGGGGGCCAGTTGGACTGAACTCATCCGCACCAGGCCGTGGGGGGTGATGTCTCCATGAACCACTTTGAGAAACAACTCCTGCAGGGGTAGGAGCTACATCACGCCGCTTGGAGAACCCCTACCCCAACCGTGCCTGGCACTCCCAGTCCAGGCTCCCAGATACTCCAGGGCTTCCCAGCTCGGAACGGGCTCCAGCCCAGTCCAGAGGCCCACTCACCGGGTTCCTGGGGTCCCGCAGGTTGAACAGCAGGCTGCGGTACTTGGTCTTGTAGCGGCCATTGGTGGCTTGTGTCAGGTTGAAGAGGGCTGCCTCGATGCCAGCAGCGATGCCCTCCACGACCTTCTCACTAAGCATCACGTCTGGGTGCTTCCGAAGGCTGTGGGGTGGGAAGGGGAACAAGGACAGGGCCAGGGCACTGAGCCCGAGAGCAAGCAGGGGTGGGGAGCAGCGTTTGGGCCAACTCCTGTTTGTACTCTGAACATTTTCCTAAGTGAACCCATCTCTCCTCACTCTGTGAGGAACAGGTATTATCATTCCCCACTTACAGATGGGTGACTGCTGCTCAGAGAAGATAAGGAGCTTGCCAAGGCCACATTGTGAGTGGAAAAGCAAGGTCCGATTGCTCAGCCCCTGCTCTCCCTGACCAGTGACCAGGGTATGGATGGAGGGGCAGAAGCTGGGGGGTGGGAGGGTAAGGCACTGGTCAGGGCAGAGGATGGAGACCTGGTCCTGGATATAAACCTGAATCAGCCACTGACTTGCTGTGTGGCCTTTGCAAAATCCTGCCCTCTCTGGGCCTTGGTCTCACCATTAGTAAAAGGAGCGCTCTGAGCTCAGATCTCTGAGATGGTTCCAGCACAGAATCGCCCTGTGTCTGAAAGCATTTTCTGTGGGTGATATCCACAAGGACCGAGCAGACACTGAGAGCTGCAGTCACTTAAAGGAAAAGCGCCACCTTGAAGCCAGAGAGACCCAGGTTCAAATCCGGCTCTCCACTGGCTTGCTGTGTGGGCAAATAGCCTCACAGGACAAAACGGGGTTAGTGGTACACACACAAGCTCTCAGAACACAGCACAGCCCCGGGAGGTGGGACATGTGAGGGTAGCCCTTCAGGATGTCCCGGGTGTCAGAGGAGGTGGAGTAAGGCCTTACCGACTCCACAGTGCCTCCTGCATGGCGCGGACCACGGTGTCCCGTACCCTAGTATCCAGGGGTGGCTTCTCCTGTTGGGGCTGAAGCTGAGCTGTGGGGAAAGAGAGTCACGGGCTCCCAGGGGATGCTCAGGGGCAAGGGTGTGGGGCAACTCAAGGCTGAGGGGCTTCGGGAGGTAAGGAACCCAGGGTGTCTAGGACGTCTGTCTGCTGAGCCCAGGCAGCCAGCAGCCCCGCCCCTTCGGGGAAGGACTGCAGGCAGATGGTGGGGAGGAGAGGACTCCCAGCAGGGGTCAGGCCAGGAGCTGGGCACGAGCCCCGTGTGTCCTCAAAACTTCCTGGAAGACAGGCGGCTGCTGAGGGGCACCCTCCACAGCCCCTCACCTAAGTCCTCGGCCCCTGCTCGCTCACCAGGTTCCTCCTCTTCAGCCTCCACTGGGCTGCACTGTGGGGGAGGGGTGAGGAACTGAGGCCTCGTCCCTGGGTACAGCCTCCCAGCCCCAGGGTCGGGGGCAGGGGCATGTCTCCCCAGTCGCCTGTGCACCCCCACATTCGCCCTGACCTGTGCCCCAGGGAGGGAGACCACGTGGCCAGAGCAGAAGCACTCACCCCTAGACCCTCAGCACTGGGCTCCTGAACGCGAACCCTCACCTGCAACAGAACAAGGATGCAGAGAAGAAAGGGGAGTCCCTGGGGTGCAGGGAGTGACTCCTGGGGATGGTGAAAGGGGTCAGAGAGGCCACCAGGATCCCCCTCCCCGAGGGAGGTGGCTAGAGGATCTTGGAATGGCGGGACATGCCAGTTGGCCGGGAAGGAAGGTCCATGACCACTCTCTCCCCAGATGCATGGAGGCCGCGGGCCCTCCCTCCCTCCCTTGCTGCAGTCAAGCTGCTGAACTCAGCAGTGCAGAGGAAGGAGCACACAGACACCAGGTTAGATGAGAGCCTAATGCACCCCTGGCTGCCACATTCCGTGTGACCGCGGGCAAGTCACAGCATCGCTCGGGGCTGCAGCAACGTCTCTGTGAACCACATGCCCATGTGTCTCTCCCAGCAGGATTAAGTGACGTCAGTGTAAAGACCCTGTTCTGTACCTGGCGCCTCACGCAGCCCCGGGCCCGGCACCTTTTCTTCTTTCTGGGCCTCTGGACAGATGAGGCTGAGTAGGCCTCCATCATGTCCTCCAGAACCTCCAGCTTTGGAGGTAGCTGCCCTCCTGCCTGGCTGTAGCTCACGGCCCCCAGGAGGTAGATCACTGGCTCAGAACCAACCTGCCAGGGGAGAAGTGCCTTTCAGACCGCTAACCTCACCTGCAATTTATGGTCCTTTCTCTTCCCCGCTGAACTGTAAGCTCCATGAGGACAGAGCATGTGTGTCTTGGCCCCCACTGTACTCCCAATGCCTGGGAAAGGCCCGGCACACAGTAGGGTTCAGTAAATATTTGCTGACTGCCTGGTCTCCATCCCAGGAAAGGAGCCTGGCTTCATTCTCATCCTCTCGGCTTCACCCTTCCTCCCAGCCATGTTCACAGTTACTTGGACCCTTACAGAGACCCTTCTAACCCTTATGACCAGAGGTACATCTTACCAGGGGCTCATATCCTGTTCTGAGTCCACCCTCTCTTTCTGAAAATCTCTGTCAGGCCCGTTTTTTGGGGTCAGTGACTTGCCTTTTCCCCCTGAAGCAGCCACATGGTGAACATATCCATCACCCCTCTGAAAGCCTACTGATCATCCCTCTGTTACCCAGAGAGGAAGCCCTTCATGACCCATTCAAGGTGCAGAGTAGTTCTGGGGCTTCTGATGACCTATAGAACCTATTCTGCTCCCCTTTCTGCTTTGGCCGCCAGGAAGCTCAGTTTTAACTTTAAACCTAGTGGTTGTACCTTGCCAGGACTGGTAGAGTAAGGGGTTGTTGGTAACAAGATTTCCCCTTCTCCTTGCCCTTTTCTTGCTTTCTTTAGACTTTTATCCCATTTAAGTGTTTTGATTCTTCCAATTTATCACAAGTTACCAGGAGTTGTTTTGAAAGTAGATGGGTCTGAAAACTAATACTTGAGTGAATGATCATGAATGGTCAGGTTCCAAGGTTTGGGGGAAAATGGAAGTCTGAGATTCACATCATAGGGAGTGGGGATGCTCTGGAAGAGGGCAGGCAGGGGTAAGGGGCTGGGATTGTCTCTGGGGAGGACCCCTCCCACCCCCACCAGACCTCAGAGGAGGGAGAAAGAAGAGCAGTAATAAAAAGCAAAAACCTACGTAACACACAAGCTTCACTCCACGGGCCATTCTCATCGCCTCCTTGGAGAGAAAGAGGATAGAAAGATTAGAATTCAGAGGACCCAGTGACCACCCCCGCCACCGCAGTGAATTCATAAGAAGACACCCACACAAAGATGAAAGATGTATATTCAGTGTTCACCGGGTTGGCATTTGTAACTAAAAAATGGGGTACAATCCAATGTCCATCAAAAGGAGAATGGTTAGTAAATAGCGACGTATCATACTATGGATTCTAAAAGTGAAAGCTGCTCAGTCGTGTCTGACTCTTTGCGACCCCATGGAGTTAAAGGCCATGAAATTCTCCAGGCCATAATACTAAGTGGCCATTAAAAAGAGTGAGTCATAGTAAAAACCACTGTTTGCTGAGGGCTTATAAAGCAGCTGGCTGTGGAGGGAGCATGTCATACATGATCTTACTAAGATCTCTGAACAACACCATGGACTATGTACTATTTCTATCCTCATTCTACAGATGATGCAACTGAGGCTCAGAGAGGCTCTGAAAAGTCCCGTAGCTACTAAGTGGCAGAGCTAGAATCAGAGTCTAGCTCTGGCTGACGCCAAAGTCCAGGCATTTAACTGCTGGGCTATGTGGAGAGCAGTGGCAGATGTGGTAAGATTCATGGAAAGACGTCAAGCTGCACAGTTTGGAGAAAAAGAAAAAAAAATAGGTTATGGAGCGGTACATGTTGCATAAGCCGATTTATGTAAATATGTATTTATAGATGCATAAGACAGGTTATCTCTGGGGAATGAAATTCCACGGGGACTTTCACTTTCTACTCATAGACACCTGGGTATTTATGTTATTCAAAATGAGCATGTGTTTCTTTTACAATTACATACTATTTTTAAAATTAGAAACTTCAGAACAATGTGTGTAGTGTGCTACCATTTGCTTTAAAAAGAGACAGAATTTTAAATATGTATTTGCTTGCATCTGCATAAAATACCTCTGGAAGTATCCACAAGAACCAGGTAACAGAGGCTTCCAGTGGGAAAGGAACTGGGAGCTGGGAAGGAGGTTTTTCACTTTTTTTTTAAACCATGGGAATGAATCAGCCTTTCAAAAAAGTAAAGTGAGGGGAAAAAAAGGGGGGAGGAGGAGATAAGAAAACAGGATATCTGAGAAGGAAAGCAGGCAAGAGATTAAGAATGGTCTTTCCCAGTTTAACACCTTTAGGCTGGCCCCTGTTCTCAGGGGTCCACATACCAGTGTTATGAGGCTCCAAACAACAGGCAGCAGAATCAGACCAGCAAAGATTTCAGACACTGGACTTATAAGACAAGAATACAACATATGTATTATAATATGCTTAAATAAATAAAAGGTGAGGGGACTTTCCTCGTCATCCAGTGGTTAAGAATCTGCCTTCCAATGCAGGGACATGGGTTTGATCCCTGGTCAGGCAAGTAAGATCCCACATGCCTCAGGGCAACTATACCAGCACACTGCAACTAGAGAAAGCTTGCATGTCACAATGAAGACCCAGTGCAACCAAAAAAAGAAACGAAAAAGGAAAAGGAGAGGTCAAACATATCAGTCAGTTCAGTGGCTCAGTTGTATCCGGCTCTTTGCAACCCCATGGGCTGCAGCACACCAGGCTTCCCTGTCCATCACCAACTCCCAGAGCTTGCTCAAACTCCTGTCCATCGAGTCGGTAATGCCATCCAACCATCTCATCCTCTGTCATCCCCTTCTCGTCCTGCCTTCAATCTTTCCCAGCATCTGGGTCTTTTCAAATGAGTCAGTTCTTTGCATCAGGTGGCCAAAGTACTGGAGCTTCAGCTTCAGCATCAGTCCCTCCAATGAATATTCAAGATTGATTTCCTTTAGGATGGACTGGTTTGATCTCCTTGCAGTCCAAGGGACTCTCAAGAGTCTTCTCCAAAACCACAGTTCAAAAGCATGAATTCTTTGGTGCTCAGCTTTCTTTATAGTCCAAATATATGATGAAAGGCAAAAATACATATAAAAGACCAAGCATATTTGGTTGGGAACCAAACACAACTTCTGGAAATGAAAAATATGATAATAAGTATGAAAACTTAAAAAGTCAATATATAGGCCTAACAGTATTAGACAGCTGAAATAAGCTAGTGAACTAGAAGATAGGTTTAAAGAAATTATCCAAATTATTCACAGCACAGAGACCGTGAAACACAATCAGAGAAACACAAAAGACAGAGTGAAAAGCACTGATTTCACTCAAACCAAAGTTGAGGAAGACAGAACTGAGCAAAGGGAGTATTTGAAGACAGATGACTAAGAACTTTCCAGAATTGATAAAAGACAACAATTTACAGATTCCAAAAGCTTGGTGAATTCAAAAAGTAAAAGTAGATTCACACCTAGACACATCATAGGGAAATTGCTCCACAGCAATGATAAGGACATCCCAAAAGCACCAAGAGAAAAAATAACTGTCTAACATTTTGCTAGCCATCTAGCACTGACAATGTGCTATCACTGTTCTGAATACTCTCCATGTTTGTTCACTTAATCCTCACCAAAACCCTGTGAGTTAGATATTGGTACTATTATTGCCCTTGTCTTACAGAAGAGGAAACTGAGGCACACAGAGGTGCAGAAAGACTAGTCAGTTTCCTCAGTGTCACACAATTAGTAAACCAGAGATCTAAGGTTTAAATCCTGGCAGTCTGATTCCAGGGGGTTTCCCTGGTAGCTCAGCTGGTAAAGAATCTGCCTGCGATGCAGAAGACCCCAGTTTGATTCCTGGGTCAGGAAGATCCAGGGGAGAAGGGTTAGGCTACCCACTACAGTGTTCTTGGGCTTCTGTGGTGGTTCAGATGGCAGAGAACTTGCCTGCAATGCAGGAGACCTTGGTTCGATCCCTGGGTTGGGAAGATCCCCTGGAGGAAGGCATGGCAACTCACTCCAGTATTCTTGCCTGGAGAACCCCATGGAGAGAGGAGCCTGGTGGGCTACTGTCCGTGGGGTCACAAAGAGTCAGACACTGCACACAGCACAGTCTGATTCCAGAGGCCACACCTTTAACCACTGATGCTATAATATGTGTGTGTGCTCAGTCATGTCCAACTTTCTGTGACCCCCATGGACTGTAACTCACCAGGTTCCTCTGTCCATGTAATTTTCCAGGCAAGAATACTGGAGTGATTGCCATTTCCTACTCCAGGGGATCTTCCTGACCCAGGGATCCAACCGGCCTCTCTTGCGTCTTGGCGGGTGAATTCTTTACTACTGTACCATCTGGGAAGCCCAACGCTATAAGGCCTCTCACCAAAAGATATTTTACTTACAAAGAAATGGCAGTTAAACTAACAGCTAACTTTTCAATAGTAATATGGATGGCAAAACGTAGCAGAATATATTTTTCAATGTGTTTAAAGAAAATAACTATCAATTGTACACCCAGACAAAATATTTTTTGAGAACAAAGATAAAATAAAGATACCATAACTTACAAGACAGAAATAGACTTACAGACATAGAAAACAAACTTACAGTTACCAAAGAGGATAGCAAGGTGGGGTACAAATTAGGAGTATGGGATTAACATACACACACTACTACACGTAAAACAGATGAACAACAAGGACCTACTGTATAGCACAGGGAACTATATTCATACCTTAGAATATACTGAATATAGCTCCCTGTGCTATAATGAAAAGAATCCGAAAGAGAACAGATTCAGTGAGTCAAATCACTTGGCTATATACCTGAACCTAACACAACATTGTGAATTAATTATACTTCAATTTAAAAAGTTTTAAAAATTAAAAAATAAAAATATCACAGAGAAAAACCAAGACAGTTTTTTAAAAACAATTTTATCTTTCTTAATAAACATTAAAGGATGAACTTGAGGCAAAAGGAAGAAAACATGATCCAGACAGAAAAGCTGAGATGCAAAGACGAATTCTGACCAAAGAAAATGGTAAGTATGTGGTTAAACCTAAACAAACACAGATTCTATGAAACTATAATACTTGGGCAATTTGTGGGATTGGAAGAATAACTGAGCACTAACTTCCTAGATAACAACTTCACATAAATTGGGAAGGTGCAGGCCTGGAATTAAAGCATTCCAAGATCCTGTTGTTTCAGAGGAAGATAGTAACTACCTTTATACTTTGATAGCCTAGGTATTTCTGCTGACATTTCTAACAGACATCAAAAGACTATAAATAGGACACAAAAGACTTCCAAACTACTAGAGAGATAAAAAGGAATAAGAAAAAGCAGTCAGTCTAAGGGGAGGTGATCAGCCCCACTTGGCTGCCAAAGATGGCGGAAGGGCGGGTCATCGTGCTCAACGCCCAGAGCCATCATGGCCGAGCAGGTGCTGCCGGGCCAGAAGGCTGTGTGCTGTGAGGGCATCAGCATTCTGGCAATTTCTACAGAAATAAACTGAATTACCCGGCCTTTCTCCACAGACGGATAAACACCAGCCCCCTTCTGCAGCCCCACCACTGCTGAACCCCTGAAGGCCTGAGGCACGCTGCTCCAGGCGGCTCTGGACCGCCTCAAGGTGTCTGAAGGGGTCCCACCACCCTACGGCCAGAAAAAGCAGATGGTGGTTCCTGCCTCTCTCAAGCTTGTGCGTCTGAAGCCCAGGCAGAAGTCTGCCTACCTAGAGCACCTGGCTCATGAGGCTGGCTGGACATACCAGGCAGTAAAAGCCACCCAGAGGAGAAGAGAAAAGAGAAGGCCAAGTACCATTCTCGGAGACAGTCGTAGCTAATGAGGCGACGGAAGCAGGCCGGAAAGAACACAGAAGAAAACTGACAAATTCACAGGTCCTCTAGACCCCTGGGTTTCTAGTCTGAGCCCAATAAAATGGTTTACTCTTCATGCTTGGCCTGGCCTGGCCTTCCTCCATCACCACATTAGGCTGCGGGGGGCCCCCAGGGGCTGCCATCCAGGTGCCACAGGCAGCCTGGAGCTTAGAACACTGGGCACAGCGGAGGGGCCTCTGTCATGGCTGTTTAAGAAGGGCCTTTTTAAAAGTGTAGACAGGGCTGTGTTGTCTACATGTCTAAGGGCTGTGCAGGCATAACCTGCCTGAGACCTACTCTACTCCTTCATGAGAGTTTTAGGACACAGACGGTTGGAACAATCAGTGCTATTGCAATACTGGCAAAAGTGAGCTGGAAGACTTAGTTGGAAGAGACACCACACTGAGTACAGGGAGTCTGCTTAAGCTTCCCACATGGTTGGAAATATACTCTGCAGCTGCTAGGATGTGAGACAATGGTTGGGCAGCAAGAATCTGGGGTTCTAAAAGGTATTTATGGAAGGGAAGTACAGCCAAGGGGTCACAGGCATTGCCTTTGTGTCTTCCCTATATTTTGTGATCCAATATTCATCAATTATTTTTAAAGAAAATATAAATAAATAAAAGGAGAAATAAAAGGGAGAAAGTGTATAGAAAATGCAGGGTATATTCAAAGTACAAAATAAGGCAGTAGGAATAGGTTCAAATAAATCGATAACTACAACGAATGTAGATGGACTAACACGTCAAATGAATACAAAAATCGTCAGATCTTTGAAAATAGAAAATCCAATTATAAGATATTTATAAAGGAATTTGAACGAGAGTAGATACGTGTATAACAGAATCACTTTGCTGTACACGTGAAACATATTTGTTAATCAACTATATTCCAATATAAAATTAAATTTTAAAAATAAAAATTTTTAAAGCAAAAAAAAGTATTTGTAAAACCTATTTCTAAAACACAGTGATGCAAAAAGGTTAAGAGAAAAAAAATGGAGTAATATGTGAATGGGTAAACACTAACCAAAATAAAATTTTATAGCTACACTAATATCAGATAAAACAGATTTTAAGGCAAAAAATAATGAGGTAAAGACCTTATTACATAATGACTAGCAGTTACACCAAGAAGCTGCAACAATTCTAAATATACACACATCCAATAACATAATCTCCAAAAACATAAAGTAAAAATTGGCAAAGCATGAAGAAAATGACAAATCCACACTGCAGCAAGAAATTTTTATGTATTTCTCTTAATTATTGCTAAATCTAGCTGAAAAAAATTAGTCAGGAGAAAAAAAAATTCAATGAAAACAATGAGGAAGCTTAATCTGTGTACACATATAGAACATTGTTCTTAACTAGCGTACACATCTTTTCAAGTATACATGCAACATATATGAAAATTAAACACAGCCTAAACCATAAAGCAAATCTCAGCCAGTTTCAAAAAATGAGTATTTTTTAGACCAACACTGCCCAATTAAATACAAATGTGAGCCATAGCTGTATTTTTAAGTTTTTCAGTAGCCACATTAAAGAAGAGTAAAAAGAAACAAGTGAAATTCATTTTACATTTTACTTAACACATCCAAAACATTACCATTTCAATATGTATTGAGTTGGGCCAAAAAGTTCCCTAGGTTTAAAGTTAAAAACAAAAGACATATTTTTCATTTTCACCAAAAACTTCATTGGGCAATCTATTCACTGGTTGTTCCACTACCTTCTGTCATTTTTCAAGCAACTTCATAATTCCATCTCCCTAAAACTTTTTATCTTTTTGAGCAAAGAATTGTTCCAGGTGTCTTTTATAGCCTTCCAGGAAATTGAATTTTTTTTCCACTAAGAGAATTTTATAAGGACAAACTAAAAAGACATCTGAAGGTGCAGTGTCTGGTGAACATGGAGATGAATCAGAATTTTCCAGCCAAGCTGTAACAGTTTTTGCCTGGTCATCAAAGAAACATGTGATGTTGTGTTATCCTGATATACGTAGTCTGTTGACTAATTCTGGATGCTTTTCATCAAGTGCTGCCCTCAGTTGGTCTAACTGGGAGCAATATTTGTTAGAATTAATTGTCTGGTTTTCCAGAAGGAGCTCATAATAGAGGACTCCCTTCCAATCCCACCATATATACAACATCACCTTTTTTGGCTGAAGACTGGCCTTTGGTATGGTTGGTTGTGGTTCATTTCACTTTCCCCAAGATCTCTTCCATTCCACATTATTGTACAGTGTTCGCTTTTCATCATCTGTCACAGCTTGTTTTAAAAACAGAACGTTTTCATTATGTTTAAGTAGAGAATCGCATGCAGAGATAGTCAAGAACGGTTTTTTTGCTTAACTTATGTGGAATCCAAACATCGAAGCAATTAACATGACCAAGCTGGTGCAAATGACTTTCAGTGCTTGATTGGATATTCTGAGTATGTCGGCCACCTCCCATGTGGTATAACACTGCATGTGTGGTCAGTCACTCAGTGCCATCCAACTCTCTGAGCCCCCATGGACTGCAGCATGCCAGCCTCCTGTGTCCACAGGATTCTCCAGGCAAGAATACTGGGGTGGGTTGCCATTTCCTCCTCCAGGGGATCTTCCCGATCCAGGGATCAAACCCACATCTCATGTATCTCTTGCACTGGCAGGCAGATTCTTTACAACTAGCCACCTGGGAAGCTGGGTATAACATTAATTTTAATTGTTCTTAATTAATGCCTCGATTTGATCCCTATCAACTTCAATGGAAAGATCTCCTAGAGAAGGATATGGCAACGCACTCCAATATTCTTGCCTGGGAAATCCCATGGACAGGGGCTACATTCATGGGATTGCAAGAGTCGGACACAAACTAGTGACTAAACCACCATCAGCACCACCTTCAACTGGCCTACCCAACCGTAGAGCATCATCCAGCAAGCAATCTCCATCATGAAACTTCAAAAACCACTTCTGACATGTTTAATCACTCACAGCACCTTCTCCATACGCTGCACAAATCTTTTTTTGCATTTCAGTTGTGTTTTTACCTTTCTTGAAATAATAAAGCATAGTATTCTGAAAATGTTTCTTTTTATCTTTCACCTTTAATATTAAAATGGCTACACAAAAATTCAAGATTGCAGGGAGAAATACCAATAACCTCAGATACACAGATGACACCACCCTTATGACAGAAAGTGAAGAGAAACTAAAGAGCCTCTTGATGAAAGTGAATGAGCAAAGTGAAAAAGCTAGCTTAAAATTCAACATTCAGAAAACTAAGATCATGGCATCCAGTCCCATCACTCCATGACAAACAGATGGAGAAACAATGGAAACAGTGACAGATTTTATTTTCTTGGGCTCCAAAATCACTGCAGATGGTGACTGTAGCCATGAAATTAAAAGACACTTGCTCTTTGGAAGGAAAGCTATGACCAACCTAGACAGAATATTAAAAAGCAGGGACATTACTTTGCCGACAAAAGTCCATCTAGTTAAAGCTATAGTTTTTCCAGTGGTCGTGTATGGATGTGAGAGTTGGACTATAAAGAAAGCTGAGCACTGAAGAATTGATGCTTTTGAACTGTGGTGTTGGAGAAGACTCTTGAGAGTCCCTTGGACTGCAAGGAGATCCAACCAGTCCAACCTAAAGGAAATCAGTCCTGAATATTCATTGAAAAGACTGATGCTGAAGCTGAAACTCAATACTTTGGCCACCTGATGCGAGGAACTGACTCATTGGAAAAGACTCTGATGCTGAGAAAGACTAAAGGCGAGAGGTGAAGGGGATGACAGAGGATGAGATGGCTGGATGGCATCACTGACTCGATGGACATGAATTTGAGCAAGCTCTGGGAGTTGGTGATGGACAGGGAAGCTGGCGTGCTGCAGTCCATGGGGTCTCAAAGAGTCGGACACGACTGAGTGACTGAACACAAGAATTCACCAATTTTGATGTTTTTTTTAATGCATGCTGATATGACAAGCCTAATAATCCATCTAAAACATTATTAATGAAATTTTAATTTCTTTTTTTCAGTGACTAAGTCACTGAAATCCAGTACTGTATTTACAGTCATAGTATATCTCAACAAAGGTCCGTCTGGTCAAGGCTATGGTTTTTCCAGTGGTCGTGTACGGATGTGAGAGTTAGACTATAAAGAAAGCTGAGCGCCAAAGAATTGATACTTTTGAACTGTGGTGTTGGAGAAGACTCTTGAGAGTCCCTTGGACTGCAAGAAGATCCAACCAGTCCATCCTAAAGGAAATCAGTCCTAAGTGTTCTTTGGAAGGACTGATGTTGAAGCTGAAACTCCAGTACTTTGGCCATCTGATGCAAAGAGCTGACTCACTTGAAAAGACTCTGATGCTGGGGAAGATTGAGGGCAGGAGAAGGGGACGACAGAGGATGAGATGGTTGGATGGCATCACCAACTCAATGGACATGGGTTGGGTGGACTCTTGGAGTTGGTGATGGACAGGGAGGCCTGGCGTGCTGCAGTTCATGGGGTTGCAAAGAGTCGGACACAACTGAACGACTGAACTGACCTGAACATCTCAATTTGGACTGGTCAACTTTCAAGTGCTCAGCAGGGACAAGTGGCTAGTGGCTACCACATCAGACGACTCAGATAAAGATCACTTTCTCAGGCCACTAATATGAATTAGTTGAAAAGCAATAATAAAAGCTTCTCTGGTGGCTCAGGGGTAAGGAATCCACCTGCTATGTAGGAGACACAGGTTCGATCCCTGGTCCAAGAAGATCCTACATATCACAGAGCAACTAAGCCTGTGCCCCACAGCCGTTGAGCCTGTGCGCTTGAGCCTGGGAACCTCAACTGCTGAGCAGATGTGCCACAACTACTGAAGCTCTTGCATCCTAGGGCCTGTGCTCTGCAACAAGGGAAACCACTGCAATGAAGAGCCCGAGCTTGGCAACTGGACAGTAGCCCCTGCTTGCTGCAACTAGAGAAAAGTCCACACAGCAGTGAAGACTCAGCACAGTCAAATAAATTAATTAATTTAAAAAAAGATAACACAGAGAGAGAGAGAGAAGGAAAGTAAAGAAAGAAACTCATACGAATGGAAATTAAGAAATACGCTTATAAATAGTACACAGGCCAAATAAAATGAGTAGTAAAAATTATGAAATACTGAGAACTGAATTATAATAAGAAGGGTTATATACGAGAGTATGTGGGTGCAGCTAACATGATCATCAGAGGTTCCTTTGTAACTTTAAATGACTTTATTAGAAACGAAATAGAGAAAATTAATGAACCAAGCATTATTCTCAAAATATTATAAAAATAAGAGAATAAATGGAAAGAAGTGTGACACTAAAAACAAATATACAGCAGACAGGGTCAACAAAACCAAAAATCGGGTCTGACAAAAGACTCAAAAAGCAGACAACTCTCTGGCAACAATAAGGAAAAGAGGGAAGGTACAACAAGACAATATTTGCAATGAGTAATCATGATATTATAAAAAATTAGAGGATTTATAAAATACTTTATGCCAACATGCAAGTAAATTTGAAAACTCAGATTAAGTGGATGCATTTCTAGAAAGATACATCTTACCAAAATTGACTCAATGAAAATTTTTTTAAAAACTAAATAAACACATAAGCATAGAATTAACTGACTCAGTAGGGGAGGAATTATCTTCCCTAAGAAAACACCCATCCAAATTTTTCTTTAACCAGTGATTCTACTGAAATGTTCAAAGAACAAATAATTCCATTTTATACAAACTGCTGCAGCAAATGGGAAAAGAGAACACAGTCTACAATTCATTCTTTGAAGCTGCAAAACTGAATACCGAAACCTCACAAGGACAGAATGGGAACAAATCATTTCAGGCCAGTTAACTAACTCATCAACAGAAACACAAAATTTCCAAACCAAATACTATCAACAAGAAGACATAAACAAGAAACATAAAACACATCATTATGTTCTGGAAACAAACACAACACATGTTTATGTTTTCAGAAAACATAAACAAGATATAACATCATCAATTGGGGTTTATTCTGTAAATGAAAGACTGACTTAACATTTAAAAAATACAATTCTTTAAATTTACTAATATTAGTAAGAGAATAAAAATCATATTATTTCAAAACCTGCAGAAAATATATTTCTTAAAATGTACTTTCCATTCATAACAAGCAAATCAGGAATAGAAGGGAGTTCCCTTACAAATATATACTATATATAAAATATATTATTATATAATTATATATTATATATATAATTATATAATATATATTATAATGATATATATAAATACAAATATAGCAAATATACTAGTGAAATGGTGACCACATTCCCCTTAAAATCCAGAACAAGATAAGGGTCCCTGCTATCACCACTTATATTCAATGTTATGCAGGTCTATACAATACTATAAAGGTCTCAGCTAGCACAATAAGGGAAGGGAGTAGGGGAGATGTAAGAATTGGAAAGGAAATAACAAGATTGTCATTATTTGCATGTTTCATGACTGTCTACATAGAAAACAAAATCCTAATAGATAAATTATATAAATAAAAGATTTCTGCAAAATCTATTGCATTTTATATACCATCAATAGCTAGAAACTGCAGTTTTTAAAAAGTGCCATTTTATAGTACATCAAAAATACAAAGAAATAAAATGAGACATTATATGCTTTCAAATTAGTCTGCTTCCCAAAAAATAAAAATAAAAAAACTAATAAAAAAGAAAGATAATTTTTAAAAGACCAAAAAAAAAAAAACCACTAAAAACAAATTAGTCAGCCCAGAACTTTGAATCTATACCTAATCAAAGCTCCAGATTCAACCATCACTTCACAGAAAATACAGAAAACAGAGGATCAGGTCTCACTATTCCACAGAGATGCAATAAGCTACAACTTAGTAAATAAACAAACAACTTAGTTTCTTCAAAAACAGACTTCAAAACTGACTTAACATTTAAAAAATACAATTCTTTAAATTTACTAATATTAGTAAGAGAATAAAAATCATATTATTTCAAAACCTGCAGAAAATATATTTCTTAAAATGTACTTTCCATTCATAACAAGCAAATCAGGAATAGAAGGGAGTTCCCTTACAAATATATACTATATATAAAATATATTATTATATAATTATATATTATATATATTATATATTATATATTATATATTATATATTATAATGATATATATAAATACAAATATAGCAAATATACTAGTGAAATGGTGACCACATTCCCCTTAAAATCCAGAACAAGATAAGGGTCCCTGCTATCACCACTTATATTCAATGTTATGCAGGTCTATACAATACTATAAAGGTCTCAGCTAGCACAATAAGGGAAGGGAGTAGGGGAGATGTAAGAATTGGAAAGGAAATAACAAGATTGTCATTATTTGCATGTTTCATGACTGTCTACATAGAAAACAAAATCCTAATAGATAAATTATATAAATAAAAGATTTCTGCAAAATCTATTGCATTTTATATACCATCAATAGCTAGAAACTGCAGTTTTTAAAAAGTGCCATTTTATAGTACATCAAAAATACAAAGAAATAAAATGAGACATTATATGCTTTCAAATTAGTCTGCTTCCCAAAAAATAAAAATAAAAAAACTAATAAAAAAGAAAGATAATTTTTAAAAGACCAAAAAAAAAAAACCCACTAAAAACAAATTAGTAGCCCAGAACTTTGAATCTATACCTAATCAAAGCTCCAGATTCAACCATCACTTCACAGAAAATACAGAAAACAGAGGATCAGGTCTCACTATTCCACAGAGATGCAATAAGCTACAACTTAGTAAATAAACAAACAACTTAGTTTCTTCAAAAACAGACTTCAAGAGACTTAGAGAACAAACTTGCAGTTGCCAAGTGGGGAAGAACGAGGTGAAGGGATAGTTTAGGGAGTCTGGGATGAACATGTACACACTGCCATATTTAAAGTGGATAACCCGTGTACTGGGATGACCTGGAGGGATGGTACAGGAAGGGAGGTGGGAGGGGGCTTCAGGATGGGGAGCACGTGTACACCCGTGGCGGATTCATGTTGATGTATGGCAAAACCAATACTGTAAAGTAATTAGCCTCCAATTAAAATAAATAAATTTAAAAAATAATAAAAATTTTAAAATAAAATGGATAACCAACGAGGTCCTACTGTATACCACAGGGAATTCTGCTCAGTGTTATGTGGCAGCCTGGATGGGAGGGGAGTCTGAGGGATACATATATGTATATACATGTGTGTCTAGTGGAGTTGCTCTGCTATACACCTGAAACTATCACAATATTGTTAATCAGCTATATTTCAATATAAAATGAAAAGTTTTAATTTAGAAAACTTTTAAAAGTTCAGAAAAAACAAGATTGGAAAGAGACCTATGGGGTGTGTGTGCATGTTCAATTGTCTCTGACTCTGCGACTCCATGGACAATAAGACCCCAGGCTCCTCAGTCCATGAAATTTTCCAGGCGAGAGTACTGGCGTGGGTTGCCATTTCCTCCTCCAGGGGGTCTTCCGACCCAGGGACTGAATCTGCATCTTCTGGACGTCCTGCACTGGCCGGCAGATTCTTTACTATTGAGCCACCTGGGACTCCCATCTATAGGTTAAGAAAGGCTTAGAAAGCATATCAACCAATTCTAACATACAGATCCTATTTAGACCCTAACTTAAAAAAAAGTATAAAAATAAATGACATCTTTATGAGACTATTGGAAATGTGGATATGGCTACAGTCCACGGGGTCGCATGACTGAAGCAACTTAGCCTGCGTGCACATTCACAGCAGCATACTTAGGATGGCTATTAGGTAAAAATAACTTAAATTTCCATCAACAGATGAATGGGTAAACAAACTGTGCTAAATACATACCATGAAATGTTAATTCAGCCTTAAAATGGGAATGAAATTCTGACACATGCTACAACATGAACCTTGAAGACATCATGGTAAGTGAAATAAGCCAGACACCTAAGGACCACTGTTACCAAAATAGTCCAATTCAAAAAGACAGAAAGTAGAATAGAGGTTACGAAGGGCTGAGGGAAGAGGAGATTGGGGAGTTATTATTTAATGCATACAGAATTTCAGCCTGTGAAGATGAAAAAGTTCTGCAGATGGATAGAAGTAATGGTTGTACAACAATGTGAATGTACTTCATGCTTAACTGTACACTTAAACATGGTTTTAAAAGGGAAATTTTGTTACATATGTTTTATCACAGTAAAACAATTTTTAATAATTAAAATTTTCTGGGACTCAGCTCTAGCAGTCCAGTGGTTAAGACTTCGAGTTTCCACTGAAGGAGGTACAGTTTTGATCCCTGTTGGGGAATTAAGATCCCACATGCTGTGCAGTGTGGCCGAACAACAACAACAACAACAACAAAAAGAATTTCTACCTATCAACAGACACCATAAAGAAATCAAAATATGAACTTTGGGAAAATATATTTGCAAAACATATAACAGGCAATGGAATAATATCTAAAATATATACTTATTTTAAAAACTCCTACAGATCAATAAGAAAAAGTTAAAACAACCAAAATGTTTTGGCAAAAGACTGAACAGAAAATACCAGAATTTATGCCAAGAGCCTCCTCAGTAATAGGGAAATGAAAATTAAAACACTGAGACACCACAGCATATCCTCACTCTGGCAAAAACTGAAGTTTGATAATATCAGGTGTCGGTAAAGATATGCGGCTACTAGAATTGGCACTGCTGATGGGAGTACAGACTATTTTCAACCATTTTAGACACATCTGGCACTAAGTTGAAGACATGTAACGTACACTCTATAACCTAGCAATTCCACTCCCAGGAATATTCCATGGAGGCATTCTTGCCCATATGTACCAAGAAACATACAAAACTGTTCATCACAGCAGTACCAGATGTAAAAGCAAAAACCTGCAAACAACCCAAATGCCCTCATGGAGTCAAGGAATAAGTAAACTGTGCCATATTCATGCAATAGGACACTTGCTGCCAATACCTAGGATCTGTGTGATCTTGGGAAAGTTACTTAACCTCACTGGGCCTCAGTTTTCTCGTTAGTAAAATGAGGATCATAACAGTTATCAACTTCCTAGTGTCAATGCAAGGATTATTGTCATTATTTAAGGCTCTTAGAACAGTGCCTGGAAGACAGAAAGCTCTCTCTGTAAACTTTGATGTTGTTAAAGATTCCTTGGTTCCTGTCCTTGAGAGATTCCCTCCTGGTACCTGACCATATTTCAGTCTCTCCAATTCCCTTTAAACAATGTTCAGTTCAGTTCAGTTCAGTCGCTCAGTTGGGTCCGATTCTTTGTTACTCCATGGACTGCAGCAGCCAGGCTTCCCTGTCTATTGCCAACTCCCGGAGTTTACTCAAACTCATGTCCATTGAGTCGGTGATGTCATCCAACCATCTCATCCTCTGTCATCCCCTTCGCCTCCCACCTTCAATCTTTCCCAGCATCAGGGTCTCTTCCAGTGAGTCAGGTCTTCACATCAGGTGGCCAAAGTATTGAAGTTTCAGCTTCAACATCAGTCCTTCCAATAAATATTCAGGACTGATTTCCTTTAGGATGGACTGGTTGGATCTCCTTGCAGTCCAAGGGACTCTCAAGAGTCTTCTCCAACACCACAGTTCAAAAGCATCAATTCTTTGGTGCTCAGTTTTCTTTATAGACCAACTCTCACATCCATACATGACTACTGGAAAAACCACAGCTTTGACTACAGACCTTTGTGATAAAGTAATGTCTGCTTTTTAATATGCTGTCTAGGTTGGTCATAACTTTCCTGCCAAGGAGCAAGCATCTTTTAATTTCATGGCTGCAGTCACCATCTGCAGTGATTTTGGAGCCCCTCAAAACAGAGCAATGTTATGCTCACTGATCTTTCCCACCTCCTTCCTCCCCTCTGACCCTATCCCCCCTCCTGCTCCTCTCCTGCAGTGCTCCCGGCTGCCTCCTCTGTGCTTCTGCATGTGCTCTGACCTTCCTGGGATGTTCTTCCTATGTCTTGGCCTGCTGCATACCCACTTTCTTTGCCCAAAACCAGCTCCAACAGCCCCTCTTTCTGCTCCACCCTACCTCCAAGCCTTCCCTCTCACCCCTCCCCAGGGAAGACTCAATTGTCCTCTGGGGATCCAGAACATGCCAGGCTTCTATCTGCATTTCAATTCTGGTTACTGTGTCTCCTCTCCCGTGGACTTTGAGATCTTAGAGGAGCACCCCTGTGTGCTGAACAAATAAAGTCCCATAAAAACCTAAATCCCAGACACACCTAGAGATTGTCACACAGAGTGAAGTAAATCAGAAACAAAAAACACTTATCATATAATATGTGGAATCTAGAAAAATGATACAGATGAACTTATTTGTAAAGCAGACATAGAGACACAAAAGTAGAGATTAAAGTTATGGATACCAAGAGGGAAAGCACTGATGGGATGAACTGGGAGACTGAGTCTAACATATATACACTACTATAAAAAAAAGAAATAACTATGAGAACCTGCCGCATAGCAGGGGAAACCCTACTTAGTGTTCTGTGGTGACCTAAGTGGGAAGGAAATCTAAAAGAGAGAATGTACCTTTACGTATACCTGATTGACTTTGTACACACTGAAAAGCAATTATACTCCAATAAAAATTAATTTAAAAGAGTAAACAAACTTCATTCTCCCCTAGGAGGGAAAAAAGTCTAAATCCCATAGCTAGGCCTTTGGCAGCTGGGCTCAAGGCAAAGAGTGGAACTGAACAGGCCGGATTCAAACCCTGACTCCACCACTTACTTGCTGCGTGACCGTCAGTCAGTCACTTAACTTTTCTGAATCCCAGTTTTCTTAATCAGCAAAATAAGCATATTAACACTGAATTTTCATGCTACTATGAGGATTAAACATGAGGTGATGACCTTCGTGAAGCTCCTAGTATATAGTAAGCACTAAAAGAGCTGTTCTTGGCTGTCCATCTGCTGGAGACATGTGCCTCCCGCACACACGGCCTGATACTTTGCAGCTGCAGACAGGGTACCTGAGCTAAGAGCCTAGGGGGGCCAGAGGAGCTGTGCCCCTCCTGAACTGTGACGGGCAGAGCAGGGGGCCCTGGCAGAGCTGCCCCTCCCACGCCTGCTGCTATCCCGGCCACAGAGTGGCTCCGGACCTCACTAACCACCCTGGGGATCAAAGAATCTCGATCTCAAACCAAAAGAACACAACACAGCCAGCCTCTCACAACAGATTCCCAGTAGTTCCGGGGCCCAGCTGATCCCCTCCATTTCATAGAGGAGGCAACTAAGATTCAGAGAAGAGATGTCTCTCAAGTCACTCAGTTGTAAGAAGCAGAGCCTGACCTTGAACCTGTCTATCTGCTCCTGATATGAGCCGAGCTGTCTCCAGGAGAAGGTGCCAGAGCCCTGAGAGGGGATCCAGACCAGCTGGGCACTACGCCCACACCTGCCCACACCCCACTCAGCCTTGGCCTCAACCACCTGCCCATCCCTGTCGCAGCACAGCCTCCATTCTTCTCCTGCAGCTGACACCAGTTGCCATGGCAACCGGTTGTTTGGGATGCTCTGTGTCGCAGAGTCAAGGATGGGACTGAAGCACAGAGCAGCCGTGGGTTGCTTCCCATCAAGGTGGGCAGACACCTGCCTCCACCACCAAATTCAAACACCTCCTCAAAACACTGCAGACCCAGGAATCCCAATTCTGGGCATCTGGCCCACATAGGTAATCTGAAATGGGGAGAAGCCAGATGCACAGGGGTTCACCCTGGCAGTCCTTGGGGAGGACAATGTATAGTCAACAACAGGTAACATTTCTGAGTATTTTTCTTGTACCAGGCACTATGCTAAATACTGAATACAGGTACATGTCATCTCACCTGCCCCTTACCACTGCCCAATGAGGTAAGTAATTTATTACCTCTATTTTACAAATGAGGAAATTATGGCCAGAAAGGTGAGGCCACTTGCCTAGGTCACATTCAGATAGCAGCAAAGCCAGGCCTGAAGGCCAATCTGTCAGCCTCTGAGCTTCATGCTCTTAACTACACGACAGTGACCAGAAATGAGAAAGGCAAGTCCCAGCCCACCCTCCGGTCCCAGCAGTGCCTGCAGACAGACCTGATGCAGCCTTCAGGGAAAGCACGGATTTGCCAACTTGGAAACGCCTTCGAACCCTAAAGCATCTGAAAATCAAAGTACAAGTCCCAGAACAATGAGGCATGGCATGAGCCTGCTGCTGCTGCTACTGCTAAGTCACTTGTCGTGTCCGACTCTGTGCGACCCCATAGACGGCAGCCCACCAGGCTCCCCCGTCCCTGGGATTCTCCAGGCAAGAACACTGGAGTGGGTTGCCATTTCCTTCTCCAGTGCATGAGAGTGAAAAGTGAAAGTGAAGTCGCACAGTCGTGTCCGACTCTTCACGACCCCATGGACTGCAGCCCACCAGGCACGGCATGAGCCTACTTATATATAAAAAGCTATGATCAATATAAGATGTTCATGTATGTATAGAAGTTCATAAAAAAGGAGACTGGAAGAATGCTAACCATTAACATTAAACAAAGGGCAATTGGGTCAGGAGACATTAAAAGGGATTTCCTCATTCTATGTCAACAAATTCACTGTAAAAACAATTTCTAATACCTAAAAAATCAAGTTATAAATTTTGATCTGCATGGTCCCATTTCTAGGCAAAGAAAAGATATATATGTATATGAAAAAGATGGAAGAAAGGATATATACACCCAAATGTCAACAGGAGATAGCTCTGAATGTTGTTGGCATTATGGGGATTTTTATTTTTCTTTATTTTCTACAACATGTATTCATTTTTTATTAAAAATTAATGTTTTGAGTGATATTTACATAGACAATGTAATAGCATCTCTAATGTAATTATAGTATCAAATAGTGATAAGTGACCACAGGCAGCTCATTGGTTCCTATCCTAGTTCAACTGATTTGCTTGTTTGACCTTGACATAGTCACTTTACCCGTCCGAGCCTCAGCGTCTGCATCATTAAAATGGGTATATATCAACAGCATCTTCTCTATAAGGGTGTTAGGGAGACTGAAGATAAGTGCTTGGGAGTAGTGCCCAGCATGTAGTAAGCATGCCAGGGGCCTTCACTACTGCAATGCTGGTGGGGAATGCGCGCAAGCAGGCAATGCAGGGAGCTTTCCGGACAGACTGTCTGGGTCTGCACACTGGCTCCGTCATTTACCAGCTGTGAGACCTTAGGCCTGTAACCTCACCTCTCTGGGCTTCATGTGAAGACTAAATCAAAAGCACTCAGCACACAACACATATTCTAGCAAGGTGATAAAAAATTCAACTATGTGACTATGATATATAAAATAGATAACCAACAAGGAGCTACTATATAAAACAGGAAATTATACTCAGTATTTGGTAATAACCTATAAGGGAAAAGAATCTGAAAAGAACATTCAGTTTACTTCAGTTCAGTCACTTAGTCGTGTCCAACTCTTTGCAACCCCATGAATCGCAGCACGCCAGGCCTCCTTGTCCATCACCAACTCCCAGAGTTCACTCAGACTCACGTCCATTGAGTCCGTGATGCCATCCAGCCATCTCATCCTCGGTCGTCCCCTTCTCCTCCTGCCCCCAATCCCTCCCAGCATCAGAGTCTTTTCCAATGAGTCAACTCTTTCTTCGCATGAGGTGGCCAAGGTACTGGAGTTTCAGCTTCAGCATCATTCCTTCCAAAGAAATCCCAGGGCTGATCTCCTTCAGAATGGACTGGTTGGATCTCCTTGCAGTCCAAGGGACTCTCAAGAGTCTTCTCCAACACCACAGTTCAAAGCATCAATTCTTCAGCGCTCAGCTTTCTTCACAGTCCAACTCTCACATCCACACATGACCACTGGAAAAACCACAGCCTTGACTAGACGGACCTTTGTTGGCAAAGTAATGTCTCTGCTTTTCAATATGCTATCTAGGTTGGTATATATACATATATATTCAGTTCAGTTCCGTTGCTTCAGTCGTGTCTGACTCTTACATATATATAATTGAATCGCTACGCTGTACATCTGAAACTAACATGATGCTTCAATTTAAAAAAATTCAACTGTCAGAAATATACATCAAACACAGCAATGCCATCTTCTGCCCTTGGCATATAAACACATTGACCATGATTATTAATATTAATAAAATGACAATTATTATCATCAATAAAAGAACAATGGAAAGGGAAGCAGTGAATACAGGGAACATGGCTAGGCACTGACTCCCTTGCTATGTGAGCTTGGAGAAGTTTGTTAACTTCTCTGAGTCTCAGCTTCCCCTGGGAATATAGGGCTAACGCCTATCTCACAGGACTATTGTAACACTCAAGGAAAAGCACATTTAACATAAATAGATTTACCTTGTGCCTTATGCTGTGCTAAGTATGTTATTTCACACCATCATCTCATTTATTCCTCAAAACAACCCCATTAAAGTGGAACTAGTATTCCCTTTTCACACATGAGGAAACAGGTTAAAAAATATTCCAGGGCCACTCAACTAAAAAGTGAGCAGAGACAGGATTTGAACACATGACTCACTGACACCAAAAGATAATGATGCCGTTCCCATCCCAACCTCTCAGAGTCAACTTACCAGTCTGGGGCCGCTTCCTGGGCTGGATTCTTCTGTTTGGTCCTGGTTGGGGCTGTCTGGCCATCTGTTAGTGCCCTGATCCTGGGCACCAGGCACTGGGTCCATTTTCAACTGTTTAGCACAGTTGGAATTTCTCTGCCTCGTGGATGGGCCTGAGCTAGCCTTGCTGGCTACAGGCTCCAGGAAGCTGGAGGGGGTGTCACCAAGTCCCTGCCTGGCCTCCCCCCAGACACTGGTTGAGCCGCGACCTCCAGCTCCTCCTGGTTGTGTGAAGCACCATGGCCATCACCATCGGCAGGCCTCACGATGTGCTCAGCTTCTTGCTGTGCTGTGGAAGCCTTTCCAGACCCTCCCGGGCACGGCTCAGGGCTCTGGAGAGGATCCTGGGCAGCTAGCTGAAGTGACGGTCCTCCACTGGGCACAGGGGAGCTCACAGGGTCACAGGGGCTGCCTGGTGGGGTCCCACCCCTTACAGTGGGCAAATATTCAAACTTCTCAATCCCTGAGTCACAGTCCACCCAACCTCCACCTGGGAGTCCAGGCCCAGACCCAGTGTCCTTGCAAGAGAGAGGACTGCAGGGGCCTCCCAAGGATGCCACGTCAGCACCACGCAGGGGATCTCCCAAAGCCTGGGGCTTGTCCCCACTAGAGCTCTGACCAAGCCATAAGAAGCTACCTTCCTGACCCTCTGAGGGGGTCTCAGACTTCCTGCTTTTCTTTCTTGCCCCCACACACCCACTACAAAGATTCCTGGGACAACTTCCAGCTAAGATGTCGTGCAGAATAATCTGGACCCTCTTGAAGGCCTGAGCCCTCCCCTGGGCAGGCTCTGTGGGCAGCTGACAGCGGAGCCTGGGGCTGGGCACCGAATTCTGGCTCTGTCCCACAGCTTGCAGCCCCAGGACCACCGGGTGGGCCGTGGCCTCTGGGCTAGCCCCAGGAGCACCCACTGCCTGGGAGCTGGCACCTTGACAAGACTCTTCCCTGAGGACCCTCTTCCCACTGCCAGCATAAATGGGGTCCCCCGAGCTCTCTCCTGACAGGTCTGGTGCCAGGCCTGACGTGGAGCTGGTTTCTTCCATGTCCTCCTGGAAAAGTCCAAGGCTGTTGAGGGGACTGAGAACGGAGTCCTCCATGCTGGGGCCCGCTGGAGCCGCCTCCTGAGACATGTCTGTTCGCCTCCAGGGGCCCAGTGCAGAAGGCAGGCCCTGTGAGGAGACAAGAGGGGGGTCTGACCGCCGGCCTACTCAGGACCGGGAAGCAGCCTGCCTTATAGGTGGCACCTCCAGGGCACCCAGGAACCTCTGACATAAGCACCCCAGCGGGACACAGTGCCCCAGGTGAGGGAGGGGACGCATGTCTCCACACAGGGTTGAGCTACAGCCACCTTTTATGAGGCCTTCCCCTCTTCTGAGAGTTCACACATTTGCTTGTATGAGCTTTAAAAACAAGTTATCATTCATGAATTATGTACTTCTGTGCCTTATTTCATTTCATGCTGGCAGCCACAGGCGAGGAAACTGACATCCCGTGGCTCGCCCAAGGCCACGCGCAGATAAAAAGTGGAAGACCCGGGATTCGGTCCCCGAAAAAAAGCCCAGCTCTAAATCACTCAGGTTAATTGTCCATCACCCTCACACCGGGCCGCGCCTGACAGACCTTCCCAATTACGCTCCCACTCGCTCTCACCTGGGGCCTGGGGCCTGGGGTCTCTGGGCTCCCCTCCTCGGGGTTCGACACCCAGGTGTAAAGGGGCTGAGATCACATGATGCGGAGGGCCCTCGAGGGATGGGGGCGGAGTCTGTTGATACGCAAAGGGCGGGACCTCGGGCGTGCTGGCGTCGCTGCTCCGGCAGAGGGCGCCCTCTTCCACCCGAGGGCTTCCGGGAGGAAGTGCCTGGCGAGGAAGGGCCTTGAATGCCTGCGTGAGAATTTTCATCTTGATCCTCCGGCAATGAGGCGTTACTGAAAGTGCCTGAACCTCTAGAGAAATATCAGAATCAGATCTACATTTTTCCCTCAATTATTTATTTTAATTATTGTTGTCTCAAATACAATTCATGTAGATGAACATGCCACACCCAACCCCAACAGAAAGGTTAGAAATTAAAACCTAAAAATGTCCTCTCGCTTGCCCAGCTCTTGAGAACAACGTTCTTTCTCTTTTTATTCATGTGACTATGAATAATATACTCATCCTTCTATTCCTTGGTTTATTAATGTCTGTTATTCAGTCCCTCAGTTGTGTTCCTCTCTTTGCACCCCATGGACTGCAGCTCTCCAGGCTAACAGTATTTATTGACTAACTGCTGTGTGGTTTCATTACCAATCCTTCCTCTCTGCTCCTCCCAGTTTTTGTCTTTTATATTTATATATTTTTTGTTTTTCGACTAGTTGCTATTACAGTCGTCCCTTTGCTTGGCGAATTCGGTTCTCCAGCTCTCAGGCACACCAGAATTCTGGAATGCTCAAGTCCCTTATACCAAATGGCATAGCCATTGTGTGTAACCTATGTACATCCTCCCAAATACTTTGTCATCTCTCAGTTCAGTTCAGTCACTCAGTCGTGTCCGACTCTTTGCAACCCCATGAATCTCAGCAGGCCAGGCCTTCCTGTCCATCACCAACTCCGGGAATTCAGTCATCTCTAGACTGCTTGTAATTCCGGCTTCCCTGGTGGCTCAGAGGTTAAAGCGTCTGCCTGCATTACAGGAGACCTGGGTTTGATCCCTGGGTCGGGAAGATCCCCTGGAGAAGGAGATGGCAACCCACTCCAGTATTCTTGCCTGGAGAATCCCATGGATGGAGGAGCCTGGTGGGCTACAGTCCATGGGGTCGCAAAGAGTCGGACATGACTGAGCAACTTCACTTTCTGTAAATGCTGTATGAATATCTTGCATGTGCTTAGGAAATCCAAATTTTGCTTTTGGAGTCTTTCTTGAAATTTTTAAAAAAAAATTTTCCATCTGGAACTTCCCTGGTGGTCCAGTGGCTAAGATTCCACACTCCCAATGCAGGGGGCCTGGGTTTGATCCCTAGTCAGGGAACTAGATCTCACATGCGATAACTAAGAGTTCACAGGCTGCAACTAAAGATGGTGCATGCCACAACTAAGACTCAGTGCAGCCAAATAAATGTATATATCTTTTTTAAAAGAAATGTTGCTGACTTTTTAAAATAATTAATTTATTCCTGGCTGCTCTGGGTCTTGATTGCACAGGCTTTCTCTAGTTGTCGTGTGTTAGTTGCTCAGTCATGTCCAACTCTTTGCAAAACCATTGCTGTAGCCTGCCAGGCTCCTCTGTCCATGGGATTCTTCAGGCAAGAACACTGGAGTGGGTTACCATTCCCTCCTCCAGGGGATCTTCCCCACCCAGGGATAGAACCCGTGTCTCCTGCATTGGCAGGTGGATTCTTTACCACTGAGCCACCAAGGAAGCCCCATTTATAACATTATGACTATGTAAATACTTTCACTGCAGAACTAGAGATTTGACTGAGAGGTAGATGAAATTCCCCAGCATGAAACTTGTGCCATGTGAGACCACGAGAAGCTTCCAGTCAATGGGATTACTACATTCAGTTAGAATTAATACATTTAAATATTGAGTTGACCAAAAAGTTCATACAGGTTTCCATACGATGTTATGAAAAAACCCGAACAAACTTTTTAGCCAATCCAATAAAGATGTTGGATGTTAAAGACATGATGTTGAATTTAGAAAGCAAGAAAATGTTAATGAAGGAAATTGAGTGCTGGGTATATGGAAACTTTCTGTACCAATCTTCATTTTTTTCCCCTCCAAATCTTCTAGAAAATAAAATCTACTTTAAAGGGAAAAAAAAAGGAAGCTGTAATGTGATCTATATTGAAAACTCTAATTATATAGCTGTCAAGGTCACAAATGAGGTTAAGAGGTGAGATTGGATGTTACCAATGACCACAATTACTGCTCTAAAGAAAAATTTCTGAAGACGACTTCACACCGTGGAATATCCTGGTCATGATGGCAGAGACATAGACCAGGGCCATTAAGACCAAGTAGAGTATTTTTCTGGCCCATTTAGATAATGAAAGTCTCCCACAGTTGGACAAGGAAAGGAGAAGCAGAGGTATCACATGGCATAGAGGATAAAAGGGCAATGGTGACTGATACAAATAGTGCTACTTCAAGCCAAGGTTTCCGTACGTTGTTACGGAAAAACCCGAATGAACTTTTTAGCCTATCCAATATCTCAAAGACATGATGTTGAATTTAAAAAGCAAAAATATGTTAATGAGGGAAACTGAGTGCTAAGTGTGGGTCTAAATCCTTAACCTATATTAATCCTATGTTTACCTCTTAATTTACTTTTAGTAAATTGGTTTAAAAACCCAGCAGGTCTCACTGTCTCCTGATATTCTAAATGTCTTGTCATACAAAATAATCAAGGAAAAGTTTTGCAAGGTTTTGGCCTAATGCCCTTTACTGAATTGTTTGCTGATTCCTGTACTGATTCATGACATCTCTGATGTATACCTTGTTCCCAGTAATGCCTGGGTTTATTTCTGGATTCTTTGTTCTGTTCTAGTGATCAAGTTGTCTATTCCTAACTAATATGCCATTATTTTAATACTATGCTCTTGTGATAACATCTTGATACCCCGGGGGCAAGTCCTATCCCCAACTTGGTTCCTATTTTTCATAATTGTCTTAGCTGTCTACATACCTTTATTCTTCCATATAAATGGTAGAACCATTTTTTCAAGTTCCCTGAAGAATTCTGTTTGGATTTATACCAAAATTTCATTTAATGTACAGATTGGGGGTATAACTGAATATGCATAATACTGAATCTTCTAACCTATAAATTTGATTTATTTCTCTCCATACTTTCAATTCAATTTTGTGATTTTTCTCCACCAAAACATTGTGCATTTTTATTATTTTGTGCTCTGTAATCTTTGTTGCTTTTTTTCTTCTTACTTTTCCACTTGTTTATTACCAGTGAAAAGGAAGACAGTTATATTTTGTGAACTGTGTATCCAGAAATTTTGCTGAACTCTCATTAATTGTAATAATTTTTCTATTGGTTTCTTGTAATTATATGTAACTGTATGATCATTAGGTCTGAAAATAATGACAATTTCATCTTGTGTTGCATTAGAGTTATGGTTCCCTTTTTATTTGATATCTTTTATTTAGATTGTATTTTCATTATATGTCATATTTCTTTTTCTAATCTTCTTGCATTGTGTAGCACTTCTAGTGCCATTTTGAATAGATGCATGGGAATTTTTTTTTTTTACTTAAATGGTAAATTTCTAAAGTTTCACAATTTTTGTGTAGACTTTTGGTAGATAATATATATTACATTAAGGAAATTCCCTTCTGTTATTATCACTAAATACTTTTTTCACTAATGAGGCAAATTTTATTGTATGTTTGCTCCACATCTTTTGATACCTTTCTACCTAAAACAATACAATAAAGTGCATTGATAGCATTTTCTAATGTTGAACCATCTTTGCATTACTAATACAGTCCTTAGCTAAGTATGATTTAAAAAAAAAAAACACCACCACATTTGATTTAATACAGTTTAGTAGGGTTTTTGCATCTATGTTTATAAGAAAGATAGGTTAAAGATTTATTTTCTTATTCTGCCTTCTCTATTTTTAGTGTCAAGTTTGTACTAGTCTTATAATATGAATCAGGTAGATTTCCTTTTTTTAAATAGCATCTGTAACACTGTGTGCAGATTTTCTACTCCTTATAACATTTGGTGAAATTCACTGGAAAATTATATGGTGCCACTGGCCAATAAGACATTTTACTACTAGCTTGATTTATTAAATGACTCTTGGTCTATTCAGTTCTTTTTCTTTTTGAACCAATTTTAGTAGTTTATGTTTTATGTCTATCTTATCTAGATTTTCAAATTTATTTATTTATTTATTTATTTTTACATGTGCTCCCCATCCAGAACACCCCTCCCACCTCCCTCCCATCCCATCCATCTGGGCCATCCCAGTGCACCATCCCTGAGCACCCTGTCTCATGCATCAAACCTGGACCAGCGATTTGCTTCACATATGAAAATATACATGTTTCAACACTACCCTCTCAAATCATCTCACCCTCGCCTTCTCCCACAGAGTCCAAAAGACTGTTCTTTACATCTGTGTCTCTTTTGCTATCTCACATATAGGGTCATCATTCCTATATTTCTAAATTCCATATATGTGCATTAATATACTGTATTGGTGTTTTTCTTTCTGACTTACTTCACTCTGTATAATAAGCTGCAGTTTCATCCACGTCAGTAGAACTGATTGAAATGTATTCTTTTTAATGGCTAAGTAAACTCCGTTGTGTATATGTACCACAGCTTTCTTATCCATTCATCTGCCGATGGACATCTAGGTTGCTTCCATGTCCTGGCTATTGTAGACAGTGCTGTGATCAACATTGGGGTACATGTGTCTCTTTCAATTCTGGTTTCCTCAGTGTGTATGCCCAGCAGTGGGATTGCTGAGTCGTATGGCAGTTCTATTTCCAGTTTTTTGAGGAGTCTCCACACTGTTCTGCATAGTGGCTGTACTAGTTTGCATTCCCACTGACAGTGTAAGAGGGTTCCTTCTTCTCTGCACCCTCTCCAGCATTTATTGTCTGTAGACTTTTTGATAGCAGTGTAAGTTTTCAAAGTTGTTCATAGTATGGCACAAAATTGTTCATAGTATTCCCATGAGTCAAAAAAAATCTCTGTTGTATCAGAGTTATAATCCACTTTTCATTCCTAATACTGTTTATTTGTGCTTTTTCTCTTTCTCTCTCTCCCTCCTGATCAGTCTTTCTATTTTTTGTTTTGTTTAAGAATTAGATTTTTGTTTATTTTCTCTGGGCTTTTGTTTTGTTTTGCCATAATATTTTCTATTTCATTACCTTCTGCTCTTTCTCTCATTATGTAATTTCTTCTGCTTCCTTTGGTTTACTATTGTTCTTTTAATTCCTTCTCTTTTTATGACTTTTAAAAAAATATTTGTTTATTTGGCTGCACCAGGTCTTAGTTTCGGCATGTGAGATCTTTTGTTTGCAGTGTGTGAGATCTTGTTCCCTGACCAAGGATTAAACCCAGACCCTCTACACTGGGAGCATGGAGTCGTAGCCACTGGACCACCAGGGAAGTCTCCTTTTAATTCCTTCTTAACCTGAAACTTGTCTTTTTTTTTCTTTTTTTTTTTAAATAAATTACTTATTTTTAATTGGAGGATAATTGCTTTATGTTAGTTTCTGTCATTACATCAACATGAATCAGCCATAGGTATACACGTGTCCCCTCCCTCTTGAACCTCTCCCTAAACCCCACTCCATCCCGCCCCTCTAGGTGTCACATAGCACCAGGTTGAGCTCCCTGTGTCACAGGACAAATTCCCACTGGCTATCTATTTTACATAAGGTAATAAGTTTCAGTGCTACTCTCTCAATCCATTCCACTCTCTCCTTCTCTCACTGAGTCCACAAGTTTGTTCTCTATGTCTGTGTCTCTATTGTTGCTCTGCAAATAGTTTCATCAGCACCACTTTTCTAGATTCCATATATATTCGTTAGTATATGATGTTTGTTTTTCTCTTTCTGTATAATTTCACTCTGTATAACAGACTCTAGGTTCATCCACTTTAGTAGAACTGACTCAAATTCGTACCTTTTATGGCAGGATGATATTCCATTGTATATGTGTACCACAACTTCTTTATACATCATCTGTCAATGGACACCTAAGTTGCTTCTCTGTCCTGGCTATTATCCATGTTAGGGATCTAGGTTGCCTGTTCCTGTGTCAGAATCTAATGCCTGATGATCAGAAGTCAAGTTGAGGTGGTCATGCCGCGCTGTGTATTTTAATTGTACATCTGCATCTGGCAGCGGGCTTGAAGTCAGAATCTTCACAACAGGTGAGTGTTGATGTCCATCACTGAAGCCCATCTGTGCTCCCAAGCATTTGTGCTAACTTACACTCCCACCAGTCATAAGGAGAAACCCCCTAATGACTCTGCATCCTAATAGCTGCTATTTTTTCAGTTCTTAATGACCACTTTCTTTTTAATTTTATTTTAATTTCTTTTATTGAAGTATAGTTGTGTTTATTTCTGCTCTACAGCAAATTGACTCAGTTATACATAGATAGATATATGTAATACGTTCTTTTTTAATATTCTTTTCCATTATAGTTTATCAAAGGACACTGAGTATAGTTCCCTGTGCTATACAGTAGAACCTTGCTTTTTATTCATTCTGTATATAATAGCTTGCTTCTGCTAATCCAAGCTCCCAGTGCATCCCTCCCCGACTCTCCTCTTGGCAACCACAAATCTGCTCTCTATGTCTGTGAGTCTGTTTCTGTTTCATAATAGGTTCTTGCATTTTTGACCACTTTCTAATCCTTAGTACCTTGCCTGTCACTCACTTTCTCTCTCTCCTTCTTCTTCTTCTTTCTTTCCTGCAATAAATATGTGTTTGGGGCATATATTTCTTTTCCATTTTTAAGGAAAAACAAATCTTTTGTTTTTTCAAGGAGTAGTTGGTTGAGAGTGTCATTTGCTACAGAAGGGCCTGGAAATATATATTTTTTTTTTTTTCTTTTTTTGACCAACCTACATGTAGGATCTTAGTCCCAACTAGTGATTGAACCCATGCCCCCTGCATTGGGATCACAGAGTCTTAACCACTGGACCACAAGGAAAGTCCAAACCTGGAAATATAAAGGCTAACTAAGGAAGGGCCCATCGTGTTCCTCATGTGGAATCTGAAGTATGACACAAATGAACTTATTTATGAAACAGACTCACACACACAGAAAAAACAAACTTTTGGTTATCAAAGGGGAAGAGGGTGGCGGGGGATAAATTAGGAGTTTGGGATTAGCAGATATAAACTACTATACATAAAATAAAATAAAGAGACAACAAGGTGTTGCTGTATAGCACAGAGAAATATATACAATTTCCTGTAAAAAGCCGTAGTGAAAAAGAACAAGAAAGAGCCTAACATGGAGCCTAGGGGAATTGGTGACTCTAGCATGGGAATGACAGAAGGCAATGAAGCAGGAGGCTTGCTAGCAAAAGGAAGGGGAGGACTGTAAGGTCAAGGGGAGAGGACTTCCAGGAAAAGGAGCATTGAGTTTATGGCCAAATGAGAAGGAGCCAGGGAAGAGGGGATGATGGAGACACAGGAGCAAGGAACTAGCTCAGTGTTGAGAGCATATGGGCATTACAGCTCTCTCCTTTTGAGCAAAGAGCACTCACTTTAGAGCTAGACAGACATAGGTTCAAATCCCAGGGCTGCCATTTGAAAGGGTGACAACACGCTTAGCAGAGTGGTGTGAGAGTCATGGAGCACCTAGACCAGTAGCCACTCAAGGCTCAGTGGTTCTTCCCTCCCTTCCTTCTCCCCAAATGTCTGAGGCCCAGACTAGATTTGGAAGCTGGGAGGTGACCCTTGGCCAAGTGGGCTGCAAGGCCAGAAATTTCCTGCATCTGAAGAAGGAAGGGGGGTGGGGAGAGCTAAGGCCTGGAGCCCAGCCCGGGAGAAGCAAAGGGGCTCCTGAAAACCAGGGAGAGGCAGCGTGCTGATGGGGGAGACCTTAGTGCTGTATGTTTGGCAGGGAAACTGCCACTGATTGAAGGCTTGGGGGCTGGGCCTTCCTGGCTGGGCACCAGTCGAGTGAGTGGATGTGGAACCCCAACACAAAGGGCTTTGTCTTCCTGGCACAAGAGGTGCCATCTCCGCTCCCAGCCTGCAGCCAGCCAGCGTGGCCCAAGCTGGCTTCCTGCCCCACCTGCCCCTCCTCCTGCATCTCCATCTCCATGTCCTGAGGTCCATCCACCGAGTCCTCCCAGCCAGAAACCTAGAAGTCAGCCCTACCTCTCATCAGCCATAAGGTCTACCAGCCCCACCTCTCCCTCTGCCTCTCCTAGCAGTTCCAGGGCTGAGAACCTCCCCCAGGCACCAGGTAGCTCTCCCCTGGCAGGACTCCCTCCAGTCAATTACTCGACATGCTGGGCTTTGACTGTCCCATACCCCTCTGGCCACCACACCAGAGGCCACTACAGATTCAACTAGGGGGAAGTCTCAGTCTTGACTCCCTGAGATGGGCTGATTTTGGTCAGTCGGCTTCTCCAGCTGCTGGGGAGGGGCAGAGAGGACAAAGTTTCTTTTCCATGGATACCTTTGTGCATTTTCTTCAATTCTGGCTTCTCAATCTGTGGGACCCAGGGAAAGAGGGGAGGCAAACCCATGATGGGAGAACAGATGTCCCTGGGAACTAAGCTTCCTCAGAGGCACCCCCTGCACGGTCAGTCCCAGGCTGGCTTCCACCAGCCAGCAGCAGCAGAAGTCAGTGGGGCGGCTTGCTCAGAGGTCACCGTGCATCCCCTCCACTGAACCTGGCCTGCCGGGCCTCTGGCTCACCATCGCTCCACCTCCTCCCAGCTTCCTCAATTTGCTGAAGGACGAGTTGTTGACTCAAGAACTGGAAACCAGAAGCAAACCCTCTGGGCCCCAGGCAAGAGACTCTGGAACACAAGGCATCAGCTCTGTGTCCCAAGGCATGGACTCATCTGAGGACAGGCACCATGGGACTTTGCTGAGGCTGCCAGCTGCTGGGACCCCAGCCCCTGGGACCTCCTTTCTGACTCAAGGTCATGCCCTGGACACTGTGAACTCTGCAATCCTGGCCAAGGTTGCTGGGCACTGCCGGACCTCTGACTGAGCCCTCCTAAGATGTTCCTGAACCTGGCTGCCCCTCTAAGTTCCGGGCTGAGGCCGAAGGTTCTGGATTTCCTGTGCCTCTGAGCTCCTAGCAGCAGAGGCCATCGCTGGTCAGATGCTCCAAGGCTCCTGATCCCCAGCCTGCAGGGTCGCGGACAGATGCAGCCAACGATAAACCAGGGCCATGGCAGCTGCAAGTGGACATGCTTGTGTTTATGCAAAGCTACTGGCACCTTGCCCAAGGCTGCTGATGCACACACACATCGTATCAACGTGACTGCTTATCATTGCCGACCTTCGTCACCTGGCTGAGGTCGCATTTGTCAAGTTTCTCCACTGGCAAGGTTTCTCTGCACCTCCCCCACCCCCTCCCACCCCCGGGACTCTTAGGAAGGCAGCCACTGTGTGCAACCCACATGTAAATAGTGGGGAGTTATGCTCCACTCCTTGAGAGCAGAATGTCTACATAAATTATTTGGAATTCTGCATGGGAGGTTTTTCTCTTCTTAATCATATATTTATATCACTTATTCAATCATGCGTTTGTAATCAGTAAGAACTCATGGGTGTTTATTGTGCGCTATGGGTTGTGATCCAATGCTACTTTATTTTCTTTTGTTGCTCAAACTGTTCCAGTTTTGGTCCATGGGAGCTCTTTCAATTGGCTCCCGTGTCCCTTTGACATTTGACACACCCCCATTATTGTATGTGTGTGTGTGTGTGTGTGTGTGTCAGGGGGCAGGTATATTTTCTACCTCCTTGGAGACTTTTGATGTCAGTTATCAGATGCGACTGAGACGCAGAATGATCCCACCCCGCTTTTTCACTCGCCCTAGCCACTTGGCTACTGCGCCTCTGATTGTGGGAGACCTTGGAGCTGCTTGACAAACTGAACTTGGGACCCTGCCCTTTCCTGCCTCCCTAGTCACTGCCCTGCAGAAACAATGCCCTTTCCCCTGGCTGAGTCTGTCTGCCAGTTTCGGCCCCAGAAAAGCTTGGTGACCATAGTGACGTAATTGCTTTCCTCAGTGTGCGTGAATAAACATATTTAAAGAACAAAACAAAATAAAAATTCTGCTTCCCTATGATCTTTGCAACCTACCTTATCGTCTTCATTCCTGAATGTCAGATAAAAGTTCTTTTGCTGGAAACTGTTTTTATGACCTGCCCTCCCATCTGGTCACGGTAGCCATCAAGGTCTTTGGAATCAACCAGACTCGGATTTCAATCCAAGTGGCCCTGGGCAGTCACTTGACCTCTCAATGCCTCAGTATTCTCATTTATAAAATGCAGGGTCGCGGACGATGCAGCCAACGATAAACCAGGGCCATGGCAGCTGCAAGTGGACATGCTTGTGTTTATGCAAAGCTACTGGCACCTTGCCCAAGGCTGCTGATGCACACACACATCGTATCAACGTGACTGCTTATCATTGCCGACCTTCGTCACCTGGCTGAGGTCGCATTTGTCAAGTTTCTCCACTGGCAAGGTTTCTCTGCACCTCCCCCACCCCCTCCCACCCCCGGGACTCTTAGGAAGGCAGCCACTGTGTGCAACCCACATGTAAATAGTGGGGAGTTATGCTCCACTCCTTGAGAGCAGAATGTCTACATAAATTATTTGGAATTCTGCATGGGAGGTTTTTCTCTTCTTAATCATATATTTATATCATTTATTCAATCATGCATTTGTAATCAGTAAGAACTCATGGGTGTTTATTGTGCGCTATGGGTTGTGATCCAATGCTACTTTATTTTCTTTTGTTGCTCAAACTGTTCCAGTTTTGGTCCATGGGAGCTCTTTCAATTGGCTCCCGTGTCCCTTTGACATTTGACACACCCCCATTATTGTATGTGTGTGTGTGTGTGTGTGTGTGTCAGGGGGCAGGTATATTTTCTACCTCCTTGGAGACTTTTGATGTCAGTTATCAGATGCGACTGAGACGCAGAATGATCCCACCCCGCTTTTTCACTCGCCCTAGCCACTTGGCTACTGCGCCTCTGATTGTGGGAGACCTTGGAGCTGCTTGACAAACTGAACTTGGGACCCTGCCCTTTCCTGCCTCCCTAGTCACTGCCCTGCAGAAACAATGCCCTTTCCCCTGGCTGAGTCTGTCTGCCAGTTTCGGCCCCAGAAAAGCTTGGTGACCATAGTGACGTAATTGCTTTCCTCAGTGTGCGTGAATAAACATATTTAAAGAACAAAACAAAATAAAAATTCTGCTTCCCTATGATCTTTGCAACCTACCTTATCGTCTTCATTCCTGAATGTCAGATAAAAGTTCTTTTGCTGGAAACTGTTTTTATGACCTGCCCTCCCATCTGGCACGGTAGCCATCAAGGTCTTTGGAATCAACCAGACTCGGATTTCAATCCAAGTGGCCCTGGGCAGTCACTTGACCTCTCAATGCCTCAGTATTCTCATTTATAAAAGAGAGATAATTAGCCTCCAAATAGCTACCACTGAATGAGCCCCTGATCCATGAATTAGGTGGTAACTTACAAAATGCATTTAATACTCCTAACATACATAGTAGGTGCTCAGTAAATGGCAGCTATTACCACTGTTACTAGTGGGAATCTTCCCTTGTCTTGCTCTCCCCAGTTTCTCCTCAAATCCATCGTCTACTCTACAGCTCAGACATGGCAGTATCACTCTTCCACTTGCAATCTTTCCAGAAACCCGAATTCCAGAACCACTCTCCATCCCAGGATTGACAATCTTACAGAATCTTGTGCTGCTCAAGGACCTGGCCTCATCTTCCTTGTCAACCTAAATCCCACCAGACTCTTAACTGTTCCCCAAACAGGCCTTGCACTTCAAACGTCCTTGCCTTTGCCTGTGTTGTTCCCTCTGCTCATAATGCTCTTCCAGGCTGTCTTATCTGGAGACTGCCAGGTTGGAAAGAGTGTGGACTTAGAGTCCCACAAAACTGCGTGTGATCTTCATTTGGACCCTGGCTCTGCAGCTTATCAGCCGTGTAGCCTCGAGCAAATTCTCTAACCTCCTTGAGTCTCATTTTCCTTAGTCATAAAATGATGATAATAATATAGTCATTTCATAGGAATGTTGTAAAGATTTCAGTAGATAATCTACATGAAGCATTTCGCATAATGGCCAGCACACAGAAAATGCTTAATAAATGGTCCTGTCTCTCTCTAACTAAAATCAGGCAGCCAGGAGTTGCCTGCTCTGCCGTTCTCTGTTTATTGATGGATTCAAGGCTAAAAATAGAACTGCAGCCTTGGGGAGCAGGTCCTTCCAGAGCTGGGAATTGATGCCCTTGGTACCACGGATGGAGAAGGAGCTTGCTTTTCCCTCTGGGGGCTGCTCAGAGAAACACAAATTTAGTGCCTCCAGCCTTTCTCCATTATATCCAGGGCAGGCCTGTGGAGGCTGGACCAGCCCAGGCTGACAAGCTGTCCTAGCAGAGGGCTCTGCGGTCCCAAAAGCTGGCTTCTAGTTCCAGCCTTGCCATTCATTGGCTCTGTGACCTTGGGATGACAACTTGCTGTCTCTGAGAATCATTGTTACTGTAGCCTGGGAAACTGACAATGGTAATAACCTCATTTGTAAAAACAAATGGGCTTCCTTGGGGGCTCACATGGTAAAAAATCTGCCTACAATGTGGGAGACCTGGGTTCGATCCCTGGTTTGGGAAGATCCGTGGAGGAGGGCATGGCAACCCACTCTAGTATTCTTGCCTGGAGAATCCCCATGGACAGAGGAGCCTGGCAGGCTACAGTCCCTGGGGTCTGTAAAAACACAGCTTACCACACACAGAGGCCTTGAACCCAGTGACTACCAGCTCTAGGACTTTGGGTAATGACTCCCCTGTCTGAGACTCAGTTTCCATATCTCTGAGATAGGCACAGTAGTTTTGACCCTACAAGGCTTGTCATGTGGGTCTAGAGAAGCCAGGGACAGCAGCTGCTGACAGCAGTGGCACCTGATGGGAACCTGAGTTGTCCAATGGTGCATTTTCCCACCTGAGAGCTGTAAGGAGCTGAGACAGAAATTTATTTGAGCTGTTTGTAGCTATTGATCCACCAGCCTTGGAAAATGCAAAGAAATGCATCCAACAAAAAAACACCTGTCTTTTGCTGCTAACAGGCAAGTCCTGCCAGTGAAGGGACCACTTGTGTGTGATGGACTTCCCCTGCCGTCAGTTTATGCTCCGGGCGAGTTGTCTTGTCTCCCAGAACAAGATGCTGACTTAACGAAAGCAGATCCTGCATTGCAGACAGGAGCCCCCATTTTCCCTTCTGTAGTAGTAGTCTTGTTTTGCTATTGTTTTGTTTATTCATTTATTTTTTATTTTGGCTGCGCACAGGATCTTCAATCTTCATTTTGGCATACAGGATCTTTTTTGTGACCTGTGGGATCTAGTGCCCTGACCAAGGTTCAAACCTGGGGCCCCTGCATTGGGAGAGCAGAATCTTAGCTGCTGGACCACCAGGGAAGTCCCTGCAGTGGTCCTCTTAATAGTGAGGTCAAGGACATGCCTCCGGCTTCCAGGGGCACTGAGCCTGCCTTTTTTGATTGATTGATTGATTATTTTTGGCTGTGCTAGGTCTTCGTTTTTGCTCACAGGCTTTCTCTAGTTGCAGTGAGCGTGAGCCCTCCTTCTTCACAAAAACACAGACATAGGGGACTTGGATGGCCCACAACCCCCAGGCCATACACCCTGGGTTGTTTCTTCCCTTCTTCCCTTTCTGAGATGGTCCAGTCAGGCTGTAGCCGCTCCCTTATTTCTGACCATGGGATAGATACAGAATCTCACGACGATAACATTAACAAAAATACACAATCCCATCACCTAGCAGTCCTCAGGGCAGGAGGATAGTGCAGAGATTGCTGCAAGAGATCAAGAGCCCGGGGCCAGGGCACCACATGCAAAGGTTTTCCTCCCAGCCACCTGCTGTGCACCTGAAAGGAAAGGAAATCATGTTTTTCTGCACAAAAGAGGGAAGACTAGATGGTGTTCTCAGGCCAGCAACCCTGGAGGACTGGTCCCACGAGGCAGGGGCACTGACCCAGCAGCTTCTAGGATGAGATGCTGCCTCTGGATCCTCACTCTCCTGGGTTCAGATCTCAGCTCCACCACTGGGGAGCTCTCGGCAAACCCCTTGGTATTTATTTATTTGTTTGTCTGCATATTCACAGTACTCTTGCCTGCAGACAATGGGGTCCACTCTGGCCAATTTAAGTAGAAAGGGAATTTAATTAGGGATGTTAGGCTCATTGGACAAATGGAGAACTCAGCTCTAGACCCAGCTCAGGAGCATCTCCAAGAAGCACACAACAGAACTGAGCTGATGGGGGAACTGCTGTTGCCAACGCAAACCCCGGGACCAGTCCTACCTTGCCCACCATCCAGGCCAGCAAAAGGGTGCCCCACACATAGCTGCTCCCACACAGCCGATCTTCTGGTTGACATCACAGGAGGATGAGTGTGATTGGAGGAAAGTAGATCACATGCCTATACCCTACAAGGGGAGATGAATTCTGCTTTGGGAAGGAGAAACAAGATATAAAGGCTAGTCAATATGTAGAAAGGAATTATTTTTAACTGTTAGTCAGTAATGAATGATAAACATTCAGTACATCCTTCTTGTCTGCTTCCTCCTACCTTGAACAAAAGCTCTGTGAAGCAGGTATTATCTTGAACGTCTTGCTTTTTTTTAAATTTAATGTATTTATTTTTAATTGAAGGATAATTGCTTTGCAGTATTGCATTGATTTCTAGCAAACATCAACATGAATCAGCCATACGTTTACCCACGTCCCCTCTCACTCGAACATCCCTCCCGCCTCCCTCCCTCTGGGTTGTTACTGAGCCCTAGTTTGAGTCCCCTGAATGTCTTGTTCACCTCTGTATCTCTAACATCTAACATGGAGCCTGTGAGGAGTACACAGATTAAATAAAGTGTGGGCAATGAAAGAACACCTGTACTTTGAGGCTATTGGCCAAATTACAGTCTCTGGTTGGGGGAGGGGTACAGCTTCATGCTTTGGGGAAAGCTACTCCTTTTCTTTTTTAAAAAATAATTTTAATTTTGACTGTGCCATGTCTTCGTTGCTGCACAGGTTTTTCTCTAGGTATAGTGCAAAGGTTTCTCATTGCTGTGGCTTCTCTTGTTGTGAAGCATGGGCTCTAGGGTGCGCAGGCTTCAGTAGTTGCAGCCTCCAGACAGATTCTTCACCGCTGAGCCACCAGGGAAGCCCCAAAGCTGCTCCTTCTTTGTAGAATACCCATTCCTCCCGTCCATGGGATTTTCCAGGCTAGAGTACTGGAGTGGGTTACCACTGCCTTCTTCATAGCAGCTTAGCAGCATTCCTCCCCAGCCCCTTACCTGATGAAGAAGGTGTCTTCATCTCTCATTTCTCAGTTTTGTCTCACCTCCTCCTGGGGCCTTCCTTGATTTACAGCCCCATCCCTTACCACTGCCATTATCACCACCGTCACCACCCTGGGGATGCCCTGGGGTAGTGGTTAAGAAGGCAAGCTTTACAGCCTGGCTGGCTGATTTCAAATACTGGCTTCAGCTCTTTCTAGCTGCTGGAGCTCGGATAAGTCTTGTAATCGTTCTGAGGATCATTTTCCTCATCTATAAAAAGGGGTGATAATAGTTTTTAAGTCTCAGAGTTGTTGTGCTGCTTCAGTGAGAGAGTGAAAGCAAATTCTCAGAACGGGGCCTGTTGCAGAGAAACAGCTCAGATCACTGCTGATGCTGGAGCTGGTGCAACCCTTCTGTTCATGATGAGGCAGCATCATGATTGTGTTCATGCCTGTAACATCAACTTAACTGAGAAATCAAAAACTGGGGTGACTTCTCCTCCGTTGCCCCATACCTTTCCATGCGGTCAACCAAAAAATCACAAACGCAAAGGAGGCTTTCCTGGTGCTCCAGTGGTTAAGAATCCACCTTGCAATGCAGGGGATGCCAGTTTGATCCCTGGTCCCAGAAGATCCCACATGCCACAGGGCAGCTAAGTCCGTGCGCCACAACTACTGAGCCCATATGCCACCGTTTCTGCAGCCAGTGTGCCCAGAGCCCGTGCTCTGCAAGAGAAGCCACTGAATGAGAACCCAAGCACCACAATTAGAGAGTAGCCTCCCATTCTCCACTAGAGAAATCCTGTGAGCAGCAATAGGGCCCCGTGCAGCTGAAAATAAAATAAAGATCTTTTAAAAAACCCAAAAACTGATGGATGAAACACTAAGTTTTTCTTTTAGAAAACAGCTAAAATGAAACTGAACCCAGGGAGCAGGGAAAATGGCAAATGGTTAGTGTCTCCATTATGTAAAAATTTTGTACACAGCGATAAAAAATATCAGAGTAGCTAAGAGAGATCTGGACAAAGGTCATGAGCAGGCAATTCAGGTGAGGAAATAGAGGAGTAAGTAAACACAGAGGAATATTCAACCTTCGCAGGAGAAATAAAAATGAGATACCGATGAAAGCAACAATAATACAGAATACCGAATTTGATGTGGAATTATTTAAACATTGAAAAATGTCCAAATAGTGGGGAAATGGTTACATAAATAATGACACATTGATTCAATGGCACATCCACCATGAAATAATCATGAAAACGTTGAAACAAGTGCTTAGGATACAGTAAGTTTACAAGCAGAGTGCAAAATTAAATTTCAAGCATGATCACAAGTGCAAAATGTTCATATGGACTTGATGAAAGCTTGGCAGAAGCTTTCTGAAAATTTAAAGAAAATGAAAACCATTGCCTTCATAGAAAAAAAAAAGAAACTTTACTGAGTATCCACCAGACCCCAGACACTATGCCTAAGGAATCCCACAAACCTGATCTCACTTACTTCCCTAATTGTCCTCAAATAATCCCCATGAGGAAAGTGTTGTTCCCCTTTACAGTTTAGGCAGCTAAGGCAGAGAGAGGGCCAACAGCCTGCCCAAGGTGGCACAGCCAGGAATCGGCAGGCTGCCAAGCCTGGTGTGCTGGACTCCAAGCCCAGGCCTCTCTCCAGCACATCAGATGTGTAAGATGGATGGGGTCCAGTGGCTTCTCTTTCTTTTTAAACATTGCCTTTAGTGCTGTTTAAATGTCATGTGTGCAATCAAAACACAATTAAAAGAATAACCGAAGCTGTCTCAGGCAGCTTAGCTCTGGTCCCTCCAAGAGTTCTGTGGACCAGAACCCCACCCTGCCACTGTCTGATACCCATGGTTTTGCCCAAACAATATCAGGGAAAAAACCTTGCTGAATCTTCTGTCCCTCTTCATTGGATTAAAAACCCCTGGGAGGCACTTGGCCTTTCTTCACTAAGACCTTCCTTCCCACCTAAGGAATCCCAGGAACTCTGGCTACCCCTGCAATGGGGATCTCATTACTAATGTCAGAATTTCAAAAGGCCAAATGGGGATTGTGCTTTCACCCTGAACAAAGCCTCGTGAGCTACTGAAGTGTCCCATGCACTGCTTGAACGGTATTAGGGCAACATGGGGGAAGATAATGGAGTGTCCTGACTCCGAGCACCAGGAGGAAAGGTGCTGAGCACTGGAGACTTGATAGGGTTGTGGAACACCAGCTCAGAGAGTCAGGGAGAGCTCCTTGGGGAGGTGACTTTTTCAGTTGAGAATTGGAAGATATGTAGGAGTCATCCAGGTAAAGAGCAGAGGAAAGGCAAAGAAGGATGATTCAAAGTCTTAAAGAAGGAAAGATGCTGGGCTTTCAAGGAAATGAAACCAAGAGTTCACTATGGACAGAGTGGAGAACACTGAAAATGAGGCCAGAGAGGTTAACAAAGGCTGATCCTGTGAATCCTGTAGGCTCAGCAGCCAATCACTGTAGAGGAGAGAAGTGAGATTATTCATGATGCAGTTGGAATATCCTATTTGAAAAAGTTGGTCCTTCCCCATTCTCCTGCCATAAAGCAACAAGAAGGAGAAAAATGAGGCAAAGGCCACCTTTGAGGAAACCAGGAGAAATCTGAAATGGAAGCAGATAAAAGCAAGGAAGCTCGGAAAAGAGCTTCAGGGGGAAGTAGAGAATTCATTTTTCAGAGTGAGATGGTAACAAAAAGAAATAAGCTGTCAGGGTTCAGGGAAACTATTGGATTGCCCCAAAAGTTCATCCGAGATTTTTCATAATATCTTATGAACGAAGTTTTTGGCCAACCCCGTAGAATGTCACAGAAATGGAAGTCAAGCTGAAAGTAGCACAAAAGAGAACAGGCTTTGCTGAAACACGGTAAAGGACAGAGGGAGAAGAAATAAGAAAAGTGAGACACCTGAATGAAAAGGTTTTTTTTAAAGTTTAACTGATGAAATAAAATGACAAAGAGGAGTCATATGCACATAACAGAAGAAGTAAACCAAAATAATGGCATCAAACAATATTATTACAAGATACAGTTCAAGAACATATTTTAGGGGGACAAGAGACATTGAGAAGTTAATGAGACCCATGAAACCTGACTCAAAATGATCCATACCAATATGTTCTAAGAAAGTGGTGGGATTTCCAAAGGCCAGAAAGAATCCTTTGAGCAACTCCATGAAAGGGAACAAATCACTTTCAAGGTGGGGAAATAAGGCTGGCCTCTGACTCGGTGGCAGAATCCAGTGTTGGAATTCAATAGAGCACCACCTACAACGTCAGCAAGGAGAGAAAGTGTGACTCAGGAATTTTATTTTCAGCTGAAGTGTTGAGCCAGTATAAAGGCAGAAGACAACATTTTTGAACACATGTGGGAGTTTGGAGGCTGAAGCAAAGCCGTCTAGATTTGTTGGAAGAGGGGGACTTTTTTTTCCTTTTGGTGATCCAAAATCTTAGGGTTCATTTATGTGTTTGTACAGGCTTCTCAGGTGGCGCTAGTGGTAAAGAATCTGCCTGCCAGTGCAGGAGACAGAAGAGACGCTGGTTCGAACCCTGGGTTGGGAAGATCCTCTGGAGGCAGCCCACTCCAGTACTCTTGCCTGGAGAATCTTCCATGGACAGAGGAGCCTGGTGGGCTACAGTCCACAGGGTCAGGTCACAAAGAGTTGGACGCAACTGAGGTGACTCAGCACGTGTGTGTTTGTGCAACAGATACTTAAAGATTCTTGCATGTGTTGGGGCCTGTGCCTCAGAGTCTTATGCATGTAAGACTTGTGCATAAAAGAATCTGATGTTAAGTGCTAGAGAGGGTGGGAGGAGAGCCTCCTTGGAGAAGTGAGCTGGCCTTGGAAAGATGAGTGGGAGTACATGAAAGGGAGGGTGTCCCAGACAGAGGGAAGATCATTATGCAAAGGCAGGCAGGCATAAAGGCACAGAAAAAAACAGTCTAAATTATAATTCAAGATGCCATCAAGGGTGTGCTCTAGGATGTTCAGGCATTTGGAATGAGTATGTGAACTCTGAAGATTTAAGATTGGGAAAGGGTAAGAGGCCTTTAACACTGAGCTTTTTTTTTTTTTTTTTTAAAAAAAACTTTACGGCCGTAGGCAATGTGGAGTCCTGGGGTGGTTGAAACATGAAACCATTGTTTGGTTGCAAGAAGAAAGAGATCAGAAGTTCTGTGAGGACTCAGGTTTCACCATTCCCACAGTTTCTTAAGCTAGAGTTCTTACTGGATGCAGCACATTCTAACTATCTCTTCTAAAGTCAGGAACAAGGCAACATTGCCCACTATTACTGCTTTTGTTCCATGTTGCGTCGGAAGTGCGTCGGAAGTTCTGGCCAGCACAGAAAGAAGAAAAATAAAAACAAGGATTACTGTAAACATTTGAATACTGTTTAAGCACAAGGAATGTGCTTGTATGTTTCCTTATTTTGCATCTTTATCTTTTTCCTGGAGTTTTAAAATATCTTTCCTTTGTTCTTGCCCTTATTATTAAGAATTTTCCCAACAACTAGGTAAGATTGGTCTTCTTATCCCCATTTTTGAGATGGAGAAGGAAAGGTTGACAAAGTCCACAGTCGATACACAGTGGAGCTAGGGTTCTTCTCTATCTTAGTGGGACGACTCTATCAACTCCTAGGCTGGCTGTACTCAGAGATAAAAGACATGCTGGGCAGACAGTGGGGAAGTCAGGGTATGACTCAGTTATTTGAACTTCACAGAGTTCACAAAGAGGAGGACGGTTGCAGGACGTTCCAAAAGGCACCTGATTAGTGAAGATTCTACGAGAAGGTGGCTGGAAAGCTTCCCTGGTGGCTCAGTGGTAAAGAATGCTCCTGCCAATGCAGGGGACACAGGTTCAATCCCTGATCCGGGAAGATCCCACATATAAGCCCGTATGCCACAACTACCGAGTCAGCGCTCTGCAACTACTGAAGCCCACATACCTAGAGCCCTTACTCCACAACAAGAGAGACCACTGCAAAGAGAAGCCTGCTCACAGCAGCTAGAGAAAGCCTGCGCACAGCAAGGAAGACCCAGCACAGCTATAAATAAATTAATAATTTTTAAAAAGAAAAGACAGATGGAGGGCCAGCCACCTTGGCCAACATTCAGTTCCCCAAAGGGGCCAAGCTACCTCTCCCCAGCCTCAAAACTTTGCACACACTGTCCTTGTGTCTAGACTGCTTTCCCCTGCTCTTCACATGTCTGGCTCCTCCTCAGCCTTCAGGGCACCACTTTGTTCCCCTCCACAGAGGGCTTCCCCACTTACTTTTCATCTCTGTTTCCCTGGGTTGCTAAAGGTTTTATTACTGTCAGACTCCTTCCTCCCTGGGGAGGCTGCCTCTCGAAGGCTCCTTAGGCCTCATACAAAGAAGCCCTGGGTGGTCTCTCTCACCAGGTCATCAGATTGGCCCATTCCTGTAGGGGTCCCAGGCTGGGTGCTGGAAGATGCCATCCTGAGGCCCTGCAACAGGAAATAAAGCACTTCGCCAATTCCTTGTTTTGGGGCACCTGCAAGTAGAGAACTTCTTTTGAACATAAACAAGAACCCCTCGGGGCTTCCTCATCTCCTTCTCTAAACCCCACATCTAATCATCAACTTATTCAATAAATTTCTTGAGCGCGTCCTACGTTCCAGACCTGTGACACACAGGGAGGGTGACTCACTGCACAAGGGCACCCAGGACAAGGACAAGTTGAGACCAAGATGCAACACAGACCCAGCCACGAAGATAGGGGCTCACAGAGCTGTGAGCTCACAGATATCAAAAGGATGCCTGTTTCAGATTCCCTGGAGAGGACTGGACGGGCTAGCAGCAACCCTGCTCATTTATGAATGTGCAGTTCGAGATGGAGCCTACCCATGTAGAATTACAGTCCAGTGGGAGACAGACAAATAATTAAACAGCTGAATATATAATTAGTAAAGTGAAAGTGCTAGTCGCTCAGTCGTGTCCGACTTTTTGTGACCCAATGGACTGTAGCCTGCCAGGCTTCTCTGTCCATGGGATTCTCCAGTTAAGAATACTGGAGTGGATAGCCAGTCCTTTCTCCAGGGGATCTTCCCAACCCAGGGATCGAACCTGGGTGTCCTGCATTGCAAGTGGACTTTTTACCACCTGAGCCATCAGGGAAGCATTGACACTTATTTTGCTCGTGAGGACACTAGGCTCCTAGAAGCTAAGCAACTGGCCCAAAGCCACTCAGTTAGTGAGTGACAGTCAGAGTTCAAACTCGGGTCACCTGGTTTCAAAGTCATAGACTGCTCTGCAAAGTGAAACAGGCATTTTAGCTATATCAGCATTAATGATGAGCATCAGTGCCGCCCTCCAGCCTCTGCGTTTCTCCCTCTTCCTGGCCTTTCGATGACAAACTCGGGTCTCTCTGATCCTGAAGGTCGACCATCCTTTTGCCCTTGCCTTCTCTTCAGCTCAGCTTGCTTGAATTCACCTATTGCCTATTGCAGAGGCTTTCGGTGAAATGAATCGTGTAATTTTCACTTCCTGCCTCATGTGTCTTTTGGACCCCATCATTCATCTGAGGGGCTAGGCTGGGGATAGACCTGAGTGACAGCCCTGTGCTACACTCATGATTCCATTCACAATGGTAACTAAAGCCACTATATATCTGGGACTAAGCTGATGTGAATAAAATTATAAAACTTTACTGAAGGACATAAAAGGAGATCTGAATAAGTGGAGAGACACATCATGTCCCTGGATGGAAAGACTCGGTATTATAAAGATGTCACTTTTCCCCTAAGTCACCTATAAATTTCATGTAATTTCAATCAAAATATTGAAGTTTTTTTTAAATGGAATTTGACAAGCTGACTCTCAAGTTAAACTGGAAAGAAAGATATATAGAAAATACACACAAATAAAAAACACTTTTAGAATTTTTACTGTGGTAAAATACACATAACATAAAACTTATCATTTTAATAATTTTTAAGTGTATAGTTTAGTGGCATTAAGTACAGTCACATTGCTATACAGCCATCACCACCATCCATCTCTGGAATTATTTTATCATCCCAAATTGAGACTCTGTACCTGTTAAACAATAACTCCCCATCTCTTCCCTTCTCCCACAAGAAAAAAATTTAATGAATAAAACTAAGGGACAACTGCTAATCCAGAAATAAAAATACTTATAAAACAAGGGAAATTCTATCTATCTATCACAAGTGTAACATTCAAATCCATGGGGGAAATTCAGACTACTTAATCAATGGCATGAGGACAAATGACCGTCCAATTTGAAAAACATAAAATTTGAACTCCACCTCACACCAGACACATGTACAAAGTACCTTTGATTTAAAGAACTAAATATAAAACACAAACCTCATAAACCGTTGGAAGAAAAGTGGAAAAGGTGGATACATTTGACTACACAGAAACATTTCATTTCTGAATGACAGAAGACTATGGGAGCAAAGTTAAAAGACATGTAACAGCCTGGAAAACAAACCTGTCATTGACATGCAGGAAGGCAACACAAGCACATCTCGAAATAACTATTCTTTTATTTTCCCCACTTCCTCACGTCAATCAGAGGTCCCACTTTACCTCCAGGAGAATGAGTGCTTTCATAGCAGGAATACAAAGAGAAGGAAACAGCCAACGTTCAGATGTCATTGTTTTTTAACTTCCCAGATAGTCTGCTGAAGCTCACATCAGAAACCACACGTTTGAAAGGCAGAGCCTTTGATTTGCAAGAGACTGCTTTTGCCGAGAGAAGAAAATGTTCTTGAAAATCGAAAGGGAAGGTCCTGAAGGAAGCTGGAGGCAGAGTTTATGCCTTAACTATAGATGGAAAAGAGAACAGAGACAACCCAGATCACGTGCCACCTGGGGAAGTAAATGGGGTCACTGAGCTGGGAGAGGGGTAAGGAGCGGGAGGAGGCATGACCTTGGAAGAGGTCGGTGGGTAGGGGCCTGGGATGAGGGAACTTGAGGTGTGGGACCACAAGGAGGGGAAGGGAGCTGGTGCCCAGAGACTGCTAAGCCCTCTCCATCACCACTACCAGGGGGCTTTCTGGGCACTGGACCATCACCAGCAGATCTTCTGTGGCCACTTAAGTGGGCACCAGAGGCCACCTAGGCTGAAGGGCCACATTAGCCATTGACTCTTCACTGACCAACCTGGGCCTTCATTGGCTGCTGTGTGGAGTGCTCAGTGGGAGTGATGGCTACCCTTGTCCTGAGCAGCACCTTGTCCTGCTCAACTTTGCTGAGCAGCCCCGTCTACACTTACCCTTATTAATGCATGCCTTTTCCAAACAGTTCAGGACATTCACCAGGCTCCCAAACCAGGGGATAGGATCTTCAGCTCCCATAGAAAACGTCAGTCAGTTCAGTTCAGTTCATTTCAGTCACTCAGTCGGGTCCGACTCTTTGTGACCCCATGGTCTGCAGCACACCAGGCCTCCCTGTCCATTACCAACGAACTCAAACTCATGTCCATCGAGTTGGTGATGTCATCCAGCCATCTCATCTGCTGTTGTCCCCTTCTCCTCCCGCCTTCAATCTTTCCCAGCATCAGGGTCTTTTCAGATGAGTCAGTTCATCACATCAGGTGGCCAAAGTATTGGAGTTTCAACTTCAACATCAGTCTTTCCAACGAACATTCAGGATTGATTTCCTTTAGGATGTACTGGTTGGATCCCCTTGAAGTCCATGGGACTCTCAAGAGTCTTCTCCAACACCACAGTTCAAAAGCATCAATTCTTCAGCACTCAGCCTTCTTTATGGTCCAACTCTCACATCCATACATGACTATTGGAAAAACCGTAGCTTTGACTAGATGGACTTTTGTTGGCAAAATAATGTCTCTCTTTTTAAATATGCTATCTAGGTTGCTCATAGCTTTTCTTCCAAGGAGCAAGCATCTTTTAATTTCATGGCTGCAGTCACCATCTGCAGTGAGTTTGGAGCTCAAAGAAATAAAGTCTGTCAGTGTTTCCACTATTTCCCCATCTATTCGCCATGAAGTGATGGGACCAGATGCCATGATCTTAGTGTTCTGAATGTTGAGTTTTAAACCAACTTTTTCACCCTCCTCTTTCACTTTCATCAAGAGGCTCTTTAGTTCTTCTTCGCTTTCTGCCATAAGGGTGGTGTCATCTGCATATCTGAAGTTATTGGTATCTCTCCTGGCAATCCTGATTCCAGCTTATGCTTCATCCAGCCTGGCATTTCACATGATATACTCTGCATATAAGTTAAATAAGCAAGTGACAATATACAGCCTTGACGTACCCCTTTTCCTATTTGGAACCAGTCTGTTGTTCCATGTCCAGTTCTAACTGTTGCTTCCTGACCTGTATATAGGGAAATGCAAATTAAAACAGCACTAACATACATTTTCCTTAGCAAATTGGCAAAAATTAAAAAGTCAGATAAGGGGACAGAGCACAGTCATGTGCCTTTGATGGAGGTATTCACTGGTGAAGTTTTTAGTAAAGGGTAATCTGGCAATTCCATAGAAATTTTAAATGTGTATACCTTTAAGTCCAGGAATTCCACTTCAGTCAAAATGTTCCTCTAGAGGATGGTTGAGAAAATCATGGATAAAATGTTTGCAGTAGAGTTGTTCTGCAACACCGTTAGAGTGAAAAATTGGGTAGCAAATTGGGAGGGCAGCTGTCACTGTTTAGATGGGTCAGTCACAGCACGTTTGGCCAAGAAAGTAAATCCTTAAAGGAGGTGAGAACTGATCCATGCAGACTTTAGGGAAAAAAACATTTCAGGCAGTGGGGTTAACCAGTATGAAGATCTGAGGCTGGACCACACCTAGCACATTCAGGAAAGCGAGACTGTCATTGTGCTTGGAGAAGAGGGACAGTATCCGGGAGGTGGGAGTCTTCAGGGTTCCCCTCATAGGCCATCTTAAAGGCATTGTGGGTTTTGCTGTGACATTGAAAACCACTGGAGGGATTTATTATTAAGATAAAAAAGCAACATATTACATTAAAAGTATAGGATGATATGGGGCTTCCATGGTGGTTCAGTAGTTAAAGAATCCACCTGCCAGTGGAGGAGATGAGTGTTGATTCCTGGATTGGGAAGATCCCCTGGAGAAGGAAATGGCAACCCACTCCGATATTCTTGCCTGGAAAATCGCATGGAGAGAGGAGCCTGGTGGGCTATAGTCTGTGGGGTAGCAAGGGAGTCAGACACAATGAAGCGGCTAAACAACAACAAAATAGGATGATGTGCTTAAAAACTCATTTTTTAAAGACTGAAAGGAATTAACAAAATTGACCACAGCTGTCGAGTCAGAATGAAGGGATTGTTAATTTTTTCCTCTAACTTTTAATATCTTTATGGTATGTTTACAATTTAAAAATTTTATGAGTTTTTTTTTTTTTAACTGGCTCCTGTTTGAAAAGCAGAAAACTATCCTGAAGGAGGAGGAAGGACACAGAGCCATGGAGAGTTCCAGGTGGAGGTCCAAGGCCTGAGAGAGGCAGAAATGGGGCCTGTGGTCGGGAACCAGGTGTCGGGGTGGGAAAGCAAGGAAGAGACAGCGACAGATGGAGAGCTGGGGAAGAGTGAGCTGAGAGAGCCTGAGAGATGAGAGATGGCGACCAGAACAGGGGCAGGGTCTTAACAGGATCCAGGCCAGGGACCACAGACGAAGCGTCTGCCTGGACCTATGGAGGGGCCCAGCCCCACTATAACCCCACCAAGCCCTCAATACCCCTGTCAACCCCACAGTTCCAGGTGCCTGACCCGGGCAGCTGAGCAGCAGCCCATCCTGCAGCCTCTTTCCACCATCTCAGGAGGTGCCCCAGGGCTGCTGGGCTGATCTTAAACAGGGAAGTGACATGTTTGAACTTGAACGTTCACAGAGCCCATGTCTGTGAAGAGGAAATGAGCTGCACCCAGCACAGAAACTCTGAGCACCACCTGGTGTTACAAGTGCCTTCACACTCCCCCCTCCACACACACACATTCACACACACATCACACATCACAGCCTGCTTTCACAGGGGAAATTCTGGTACCTGGTGAGGACCGGAGGTATCTGCAGGAGGTACCCAGTAGCAGGGGTAGCAAAAGGCATTTGTTCTTGAGAACACGTGAGAATTTGCCAAGATGCTTCCAGACAATGACGGTGTCCCTCCCCACAACCCTTTGGCCCGCTGACTCCTGGCAGCTGGGGAGCCAGTTTTGTGCACCTCGCCCTGCCACCCCTGGGCTCTGTGGCTTCCCTGGGCTTTCTGCTTTGCTAGGGAAAGCCACTCAGCCTTCCAGCAGGCACAGTTTGGAAATCAGAAAGCTGATGCCTGAGAGTAACCTTCCGCCATGGAGTGCACGATAAACGGCTTAGCTCTCTGGTCTTAAGAGGTACAACTCCAAGACCTGCTCCTCGTGGGTCCTCAGAGGGGCCCCAGTGATATTGGGCCTGTTGCTCGCCAGGGTAACGAGCTCAGAGAAGAGCATGTTGAAGAAGTCATTTGTCCTGTAGAGGGTCCTCTATTCTGGATTTGTCTGCCTTCATCTGTGTGTATCATTCATCTCGTTCCTCCTAGTGGAGTTCCTGTCCCTAGAAGTCACTTCTTCCAGCAAGACACAAAGCAGCTGGAGCTGATGCCTGGCTAGATCCTCTTGGTCAATTCTAGACTCCATTTGCAGACGTGCTATACCAAGGCCCTGCTAAGTCTTGCACACTGAGGGCATTCTCTGGGGTATTAATACAATAGAAGTGAAATTAAAAAAATTTTTTTTTTAATTTATGTATGTATGTATTATTTATTTATGGCTGCACTGGATCTTCATCACTGCACACAGGCTTTCTCTAGCTGCGGCAAGCGAGAGCTACTCTAGTTACAGTGCTCGGGTTTCTCATTGGTGGGGAGGGTGGTTCTCTTGGAGCAGAGCACAAGCTCTAGGATGCTCAGGTTTCAGTAGTTTGGTCCACGAGCTTAGTTGCCCCATGATATGTGGAAACTTCTCGGACCAGGGATTGAACTCGTGTCCCCAGCATTAGCAGGCAGATTCTTAATCAGGGAGGTTCCCAGGAGTAATCTTTGACCAAGCAGGATGGGAGGGGGTGGCTCAACACTAGCTTGCTTGCCTCTCAGAGGAGGTTTCTAACACTGCCTGCATAGCATTTCAGAGGGTTCCCAGAGAAACTGGGACCCAGTTGTCTAAGTGATATGCCACTTGTTAATTCACTTTGTATTGGATTTCTACCTTCCTGGCCTCACCTCCCCAAACTCCCAGAAAGGTACTTCCTGTGATCATCTCCCAGATAAGCTACTTGTGCCCAGATCCTTTTCCTATGGTCTGCTTTTTGAGGGAATCCAAGCAAAGGCAGATACTTGATAGGCAGAGCTATGCATGTCACATGACGTTGCAGCAGGAAACACACACAGTGATACTAAGATTAACCAGTGGGCTCAGGGCTCAGGGGGTGACAATCTGATCCCTCCATCATAAAACTCACTGTCAACTTTTACTATAATAATTTCATCCATTGGTGATTATTGCCTGAACCCATTATTTTATTAAGGGCTGTAAAAAAGATGATTTTCTAATCCTATCAATCCTTCCACATTTATTACTTGGAATTTTTTATAGGGAACTTTTTCTCATAAACTAGGGCTTTTAAGTTGAGATGAAATAGTAGAAAAATGACAGGATAAAGGCCTAATTCTTTCCTTTTCATGGCTAATCCTCAGGATGAGGAATTATGCCCTGGTTACCTCCAATGGTATTTAATGATATTTGGTTGATTTGAAGCCTTCTTTCTCTGGGTATCAATAGGGACATATAAATGTTTATATAGTCAATGTGTTTCAATCATTATTTTGCTTTTCTTTTTGGCTCCTATACATCCTTTGGACACGATCCCCTTATTCTTTGACAATGTCCTTGCTTTCTAGCCCAACAAGATTTCCCAGACTCATCTGATCTATTTCCTGCCACAGATCTGGGATTAGCCAGTCTCCAAGGATCTGAGATTTTTGGTAGTTGGAGAACACAATCTGGGCTCTAGATATGCTCATTGATAAAGGGTTATCATTGCTGCCAACATTTTCAGTGGACAGAACTGGAAAATATATACTTTAGAACAGAAAAATAAAAGGATTGCAAGTTTCTGCTATTATTTCCAATTCAAATGTAACATTTTAAGGTTTCTACTTAACTTCTTTGGTCTTATCCTCATATCTCTCTTTTCTCGAATCCACTGAAGATCTTAGATTCCAGTCCATTATCATTACTTATTTACATTATCCTGTCATTTATATAAACTAGTTTCAAAAATAATGCCAGTACTTTTACTAACAGAAAGACTTCCAAATGGAATGTTAGATTTCTTTGCAGTTCTTTTTGACCTTCAAAAATGTTTCTTTATGGATTTTCCTGGTGGCCTAGTGGCGAAGACTCTGAGCCCCAGTGAAGAGACTCTGGGTTCAGTTCCCTGGTCAGGGAACTAGATCCAGAATGCTGCAACAGAGACCCAGAGCAGCTAAGTAAATAATTAAAATAGCGACTAAAAAAGATTAGATTTTAAAAAAGATATAGTAGCTATGTTGTTTCGTAAAGCCCACTGGAACATTGGAACAATCATTTTTACTGACTTGGTTATATCACTAACTTGATATACATTCAAGGTCCTTCGTTTCAGGTTGCTTTCAAATTCTAGAGATGCTTTTTTTCTCCTTTCCTTTTGATTTAATCTTATTTTTGAATGTGTAAAATGTTTATCTGATTCTGAAGTCAAAACCACACAACAGTCTATGTGTACGAAAATATCCCTCCCATCACTGTCCCTCTGCTCTATTCTTTCCCACAAAAGTCATCATTTTCAAGGGTTTTTATATGTTTGTTTATTCTTTTACTATTTTTTTGCAAATATAAACAATTTGTATACATATTTATAACTCTTTCTGCCCCATTGTTACACAGAAAATAGCATCCTAGATATTCAGTTCTACAAAGTTGTGCTTTTTCACTTAGCAATACATCTGGAGATCACGCCATTGCAGTGACCTTCCACATTTCTTTTTACAGCCAGAGAATATTCCACTGTGTGAATGGACCACAGCTGATTCAGCGAGTCTCCTCATGATGGGCATTTGGATTGGTTCCAACCTTTTGTATCTCAAATAATGCCACAATGAATAACCTGTGTAATAAATCATTTTAGCATTTTTTTCCAGTGTGTCTTTAGGTTAAAATACTGGAAGTGGGATTGCTGGATTAAAGGGTGAATGCTTAAGCAACCAGATATTTTTAAAAAGTATTTTCAAGTTCCCCTCCCAAAGAGTTGTACTGTTTCACATTCTCCCTAATAACCAGTTTTCAGTCATTCATTCAATAAATACATATGAAGCCCTGAACAAGATAAACATGGTCCCTGCACTGAGGAGCTCAGTCTGGTAAGGAAGAGAAAGTAACAGATGGTGGCACAAATAATCATTCATGATGTATTAAGACGTATCAGTTCTGGAAGAGTTTACGACAAGAAGTCCTAACCTGGTTTGCAGGGTCAGGAAGATTTCCCTGAGGAATAATGTCTGAGCTGAATCTGATGAACAAGTAAGAATTAGCCAGGAAAAGCTGATGGAAGACAATACCTGGTAAAGAGGAAATAAAAACAGAAATTATAATAATCAAATTAAGGGAAAGAGAAAACCATTATAGCAAAACCTATGGGGTACAGTGATCTTTATTCAGAAGATAATTTATAACTTCAAATTATTTTACTGTTAAAAAAACTGCTGAATGCAAATAAGCTGAATATGCAACCTAAGGCCTAGAGAAATTACAAAATGAAGAAAGTTGAAGAAAATCAATAAAAATAAAATAAAAAATGAATGAAGTAGCAAAGAAAGAAATAAAAAGGACTTGAAAGGATGAACTAAAGTTGGGTTTTCAAAAACATTTTTTTAAAGTACAAAATCACTAGTAAGCCTAATTAAGCATAACACACACATGTATACGTATATGAATATAGAAGCAGCTAAGGGAATTTAAAAATAACATAATAACATCATGGCAACTAATGTGCAAATTCACAGGAAGATGACAGTCTATCAAAACAAATTACCAGAATTGTCTCTAGTGGAAGTAGAAAAGCTGAACTGACCAATAATCAAAGATTTTAAAGACTATTAAAGAACCGCCATTAAAATATGGCATAGGTCTCTCCCTCCCTCCCTCCCTCCCTCCGAGACTCTCTCCCTTTCCCTCTCTCTACCTTTATTCTTATGTTGGTTCCATGCCTTCAGGTCACATACTCTCTTTGTGACCAGAGAGAAATCCACTGACATCCTCAGGGGCAACCTCACTGACAGCCTGCACTTCATTCCCTGGTGAAACATAAGAAAGAATACCATCCATTTTGCTAATTATAATAATAATAGTAATGATAATAGCAACAATAATAAAAACTCCCAGCTGACTGGCCAACTTCAGTAACAGGTCTGTCAGTCACAGGATTGGCCTGGGCCAGGCCATGCTTCACCTCTCCATGGCTTAATGCCTGGGGCACTACGTTTGGTAACTCTACCCAGACCACATGGAGCTGGGAGGAGTTATGCAAGGAAATAAAAGGCAGGGGAGGACTACAGTCCCCTGTAGGTGCTCCAGAACTTTCAGACAGTGAAAACAGGAAGGAACAAGTGGCATGTGCAATAAACTGGAAAATGGCATGATGATTGGTGACCTTGTATCAGACAAGGCCATATAATATAGCTAAAATTTAACTGGCTGTCATCTCAAATATCATCTATTTAACATTTGACAAACATCTGTGGAATACTTACCTTGCTCCAGGCACTGTTTTAGATATTGGGGAATCAGTAAGGAACAAAAGACACAGATATCCAAAAATGTGTCTTCATGAAGCTTATGTTTGGTCTGTAGTTATGTGACCATAAGAACATGACAGAATGAACAATCCCATCTGGTTCAAAGGTCTTTCCTGTAAAATGGAAAATCATATTTACATATCTTAAGAGGAAAAAAGAAAGCAAAATTCAGCCTCAACCTGAATGGTCGTGCACTTTTTTTTTTTCTGCTGCACCAGTGAAAGCAAGGAGTCCTAACCACTGAATTCCTGGGAGTACATTCTTTGGGGAGTAAAAATAATTAGATAATATAAGGACTTGAATCCCGGAAATAGCCTACATAGACGTTCCCATGTTTTAGGTCTCAAAGAGGCAATTCAGTGTTGTTTTTAGGAACAAGGATTGTCGGTTCAAATCCCAGCCTCTCCACTCACTGGCTGGGTGACCTGGGACAGGTTCCTCATCTATAAAAAGTAAATAAAACATGTACTTCTCTAATGGAATTGGTCATTTAAAAAGTATTTCCTGAGTGCCCACCAAATGCCAGGCATCATTCTAGGCATTTAGGAGACACTGGGGAACAAAACATCATGAAGTTAACTTCCCCACCTGGTGGAGTTTTCAGGATCTATAAGACAGCTCACAGAATATGGCTCAGAATATTATGTATAACCCTTGAGAAGGAACTAAAAGTCCTTGACTACGTTTAATGAGTACATTATTATTATTTGATCTCCTTTGACTGTTTTCCTTTGTTTCCACATGTTCTCATTTCTCTGATTAAACTTATGCTTTGGCTAAAGTTTTTCCACAGACAAAAGGCAGGCTGAGGACATGGGGGGGTGGGGATCACAGTGTCCTAATCTACTATATGGATTATGTTGAGCACAGAATGTCAGTGGGCAAGGTAGAAGCAGAGAGACCAACAAGGAAGCTATTGCAGCAATCCAAGTGATAGGTGATGGTTCAGACAAGGGTGAGGAAGTGGAGATAAGAAACAATGGCCAAATTCTGGGTATATATTTTTTTTTTTCTGGGTATATTTTGATGGCAGAGCAGTCGAATTTCCCAGTTGGAAAGAGAGGAATCCAGGGTTTTCAGTCTGAGAAACTAGAAGGATGCTCATCAACTGAGGTAGGGTGGGCGGGGACTTGGGTGGAACAGTCTTCGGGAACGAGGGAAAGATCAGGAATTCAGTTTTGAATGTGTTCAGTTTGAGATGTCTGCTAGACCCCCAGTACAAATATTGAGTAAATATGTGGCTGGATACATGAGCATGTAGTTAAAAAGAGAGTTCTGGGAAGACAATATAATTTGAGATTCATGGGTGTGTAAATAAACATATTAAGACCATGGACCTGGAACGGGAGCATCAGGGGAATGAGAGGACACAGGAAAGGGAGGAACAACAAGGCCCAAGCCTGGGCACTCGATGTGAGAGAAGAGAAAAGAGATTAACCATAAAAGAGACAGAGTTGGGATGAGCAGTGAGGAAGGAGGACACACCAGAAGCAAGGAGGTCCTAGAAGTGGTGTCTTCAGGAAGAGAGTGATTAGTTGTGTCAAATGCTGCTGATGGGTCCGAAAAGATGAACACAAGTGGAGCACTGGGAGAGAAGGATGTCTGGGAACAGGTTTAGAGGAGACAAGAGGAGAGGAGTAGAGATCAAGGGCAACAATGCTTTAGAGGAATTTGGGTGCAAAAGTGAAGGTTTTTTTTAATGGGCTAATCTGAGACTTCCTTGGTGGTCCGGAGGTTGAGAATCCCCCTTCCAATGGAGGAAACACAGGTTTGATCCCTGATCAGAAACCAAGATCCCACATGCAATGCAATCAAGATCCTACATGGACAACTAGTCCCGTACACTGTAACTACTAAACCCTCGAGCCACAACTAAGACCCGTTGCAAGCCAAACAAATATTTAAAATGAAAAAATAAAAAAGCAAAATGGGCTGATAGCAGAGAAAATATGGCTTTTAAACAAGATTTATTTTTGTCTTACTTTATAAGATGGGCCTGTTTCTGATGGAAATAATCCAGTGAATCATTGCGAGACAGGTCACTGACTGAGACTGAGTGGGGAGGAGGTTGAAACAAAATATATGAAATAGTCACTTAAAAGCATGTGAAAGTGAAGGGTCCCTTGCCATACAGTGTGACTGACAGGCAGCCTTCAGGGCCCACTTGAAGTCTGTGGTTAAGAATTTGTGAGAATTAAATGAGCTAATACATAATATATGAAAAGCACTTAGAACAGAATTTGGCACATAGAAAATGCAATGTATTAGCTATTATTGTTTAAAATTAAGTGCTGAAAGGTCTAAGAGAATTAGAACTATAGCATTAATAATGTTGTGATAAGACGAAATCTACTCATATTTGATATTTTATGTGTTTGGAATGTTTAAGAGCACTTGGTCTATTAGAATGACAAATTAACTGTGTAACTCTAGCATAAATGTGTAATGGAGTAATTGATTAAGATGTATGATTGTCAGAAATTTTACTAAACTAATGCACAATGTTGGAACATCAAAGTGAGTTTTTAGCCCACCATATTTATTAGTTTAATTTTCTAGATTGATAAGGATTATTTTGCACTTATGAAGGTTTTGTTTGTTAAGTGAGAAAATTTAAATGCTTAAAAAGAAGTCAAATCTATTTAAATTTATCAATGCAGTTTTATGTTGGTGAAGGTGTTTAATTAACTGAGCTCATAAACAGGATCAAACATTATTCAAAGTCTCCTTAAAAATTATTCTTAAAATGTGTTAGGGTTATAAATAGAATAATAAGGTTTGTAACCTGAACATAAAAGCCTGAGAAAGAACCAAAGTCTGTGAATTTGTAATTTTAATAAACTGACTCCATTTTTAAAACCAAAAATAAACTTTTTAAATAGTCTTCTCTGCAGACAAAAATCATCCTCAAGGGCACCAGAGAACAGCATCAACAAAGCCCAGGGATAGCTGCTTCTTGTGGGAGAAGCGAGCAGAGCCAAAGACAAAATACCTTGCTGGGGAGGGTCCTGTAGAGAACTGAGCGCCATGAGTGGGTGCAGGGTGGAGAAGGAAGGGAACGGGGGTGGAAGGAATGGAGGAGAGAGAGGATGCTTGCCCAGCTAGGACGGAAGTTGAGAGAAGGCTGAGTCTTCAAGGCAACTGGGAGGTGTGAGTGAAGTAGAGAAAGGCCATTTCAGGTATGAGATTTCTTCATTTGAACCCCTTTTACATTACTCAGGATGCGTCAGTAAAAATGGAGATTGCTTTTTTTGGTGGCTGAACAGCCTTTGTTCGAATGCAGTCCCAGATCACAATGGACCCACACTTAAGGCCTGGTTTAGGAGAATCTGAGGTCTCCAGGCAGAAAGTTGACTGTTGCAATGATCCCTGCAACTGTTTGCTGGCAAAAGATGCTGAATTTGAAAGGCACATGAGACGTGGGTGCCAGAGAGGGGTCCTGCTGTGGGCAGAGATATCTTCTGAGGCTTTTCTTCAGCTTGGAAGGAGTCATCTGCAGGACCATTCTCCCTTGCCTTATTTCTGGTTCATCCAATAGCCTCTGGGTTTTGTTTTGTTCCAGTTTGGTTTTCAGATGTTGTCTGTTTAGTGTTTACTGTGTGTCAGGCATTGTCCTCCGTTCTATTCACAATCATCTTGTTAAAACTCTCTTAAGAAACGGGAGATGACGGGGTGGGGAGAAGGATGCCCAAGGTCACTGGCTAGTTAGCCTTGCCCTCCAGCCCAGACTTTTCCACCATGCCACAGTGTCTTTCATTGATGAGTTTTGCCTCCCAGAGACCTTGACACCAGGCTTAATGATGGCAAGTCTGAACCTCATTTTCCTCAGGTATCACAAGGGAATGATGCCGCCTACATATCAGGCAGTTACATCAATTAACAGGGACAATTGTATCAGGTGAAAGAGAAAGAAGGAAATATTCCTGGTTTTCTTTACAAAACCCCTGTGCTCTAAACTCAAGGACAGTGCAGAAAAGGAAGAGAATAGAACAACTTCACTTACTCGCTGATGCAAAACTGCTGAAGAAAATTGTGGCACAATGAGAAATGTGATATTTCTTGTGCAACTAAGCTACACACTGAGTTTATACTTTTAAAAAATTAACAAAGAGGACTAATAGTGTGTTAAGAGAGAAATATGCCGAGATCAAGAGGTATTTATTATAGGAATGTAAGGATAGCGTGATATTAATGTCTATTAATATAATTTATTCTGAAAAATAGACTAAAATACTGGTTTAAAAGGAAAATATATCATGGCTTTTGGGGGTATTGTTTACAGGAATAAAAAGAGATAAATCAATATTAGAAAATTTATGAATATAATTTATCTTATTAATAAGTAGTAAAATAAAATGATATAATATTATTAAAAGATAATGAAAATACACTTGATACATTTTATATCCATAACTAAGTATCTTAAATCTTAGTAAAATAGAAATGATACCGTCAAATGATTATTTTTTTTAAATATCTCAAACCAAACTTAAGCACTGTGCTTCATAATGAAACTCTTAGATATAAAGAAAAATCAGAAATGATATCATGACTCTTCATTAATGGAGTTCTGAAAATACTCATTAATTTGATTAGGGAAACACATGAAAAAGAGTGCAAATATTAGAAAAGAGGAGGCAAAGTAATCATTATTTAGAGTTAATATGATTATTTACCTGGAAATCCCCATAAAATCCATTAAAAATATTGAGTCCAGCCTAAAGATTATCATGCTAAGAGAAGTAACTCAGAAAGAGAAAGACAAATACCATACGATATCATTTACTTGTGGAATGTAAAATACTTGTGGAATGTAACATGAACATATCTATGAAACAAAAAAAGACTCACAGATATAGAGAACATACTTGTGGTTGCCAAGGTGAGGCAGAGGGTGGTGGGTAGAATTGGGAGTTTGGGATTAGCAGATTCAAACTACTACATATAGGATGGATAAGCACCAAGGTCTTACTGCATAGCAGAGGGACCTATATTCAGTAAAGTGAAGTGTTAGTTGCTCAGTCATGTTCAACACTTTGCAACCCCATGGACTCTTCTGTCCATGGAATTTTCCAGGCAAGAACACTGGAGTGTGTTGCCATCCCCTTCTCCAGGGCATCTTCCTACCCAGGGATTGAACCCAGGTCTCCAGCATTGCAGGCAGATTATTTACTGTCTGAGCCATCAGGGGAACCCAATATCTTGTGATAAATCATAATGGAAAAGAATATGAAAAAGAATGTATGTATATGTATAACTGAATCACTTTGCTGTATAGCAGAAATTAATATAACATTGTAAATCGACTATACTTCAATACAAATTTTGAAAAAACTATACTTCAATAAAATAAATCTAAAAATAAATTGAGTCCCAGAACATGGCCAATTTACAAAATAAATATACAAGACTCAAATAAAAAGCAGTTAGAAATTAAAATGGGGAGGAGTTCCATTCACAATATCAGTAAGGACATAAAGTAACTAGAAATAAACTTTCTGGCAGAAAAAGTCTATTGAGGGTCATGGAAGAGAACTTGGAAACTTCTTAAATAGAAACACTCAATATTTAAAATCCAACTATTTTTCTCAAATTAATGCAAAAATTTGCTCAGTCAAAATAAAATCCCCAAAGACCTTATCTTGAAATTTAACAAAGCAATTCTAAAGGCAATTTGAAGAACAAAGCTACAATACTATTCAGGGAAAGTCTGAAAAATAAGAGAAAGGACTTGCCCATCCATTAAAATATTACCTTTTAGAAGTTAAAACAGTATGGTACTGGCAGAGAGGTTTTTAAATGTGCCTGGGATTTTGTATTAATCAGGTATGACAGAGTGATAGATGCAAGCACAATTGCCTTTGAAAAAAGAGTTTATTATTTACAGTTCCCGAGAGGAATGGGCATGCCAGGCCATGCCAGGACAGGTAAGGAAGAAATCCAGGTAGGTCAGGAGGAAGCAGGAAGAGGAAACCACAGGCCAGGTCCTTTATTGTGGTTTTCATGGGGTAAAAACTAAACAGGTTTAAGATCAATCAGTCTGAAAAATTTCAGCTGCTCTGGGAATGATCCCTAGTTGTCTAGTACATGACCCTAGGGTGATTTAGGGCAGGGAGAATGCCGGCCTGGCAAGAGAGGTAGATAACAACGTGACTGTGGATATGGGTTTTGGATTGGTTGCTTTGCATTTGCGTTGTTGTTGCTGTTCAGTTGCTGAGTCATGTCCGACTCTGTGACCTCATGGACTGCAGTATTCCAGGCTCCTCACTCCTTCATTATATCCTGGAATTTGTTCAAATCCATGTCCAACTCTCCCATCCATACATGACTACTGGAAAAACAGTAGCCTTGACTAGACGGACCTTTGCCAGCAAAGTGATGTCTCTGCTTTTTCATATGCTATCTAGGTTTGTTATGGCTTTCCTTCCAAGGAGCAAGTATCTTTTAATTTCATGGCTACAGGCACTGTCTGCTGTGTTCCTGGAGCCCAAGAAAAGAAAATCTGTCACTGCCTCCACTTTGTCCCCTTCTATTTGCCACCAAGTAATGGGACTAGATGCCATGATCTTAATTTTTTTAATGTCGTGTTTTAAGCCAGCTTTTTCACTCTCCTTTGCATATGTGTGCTTGCGGCAACTTGTATTTGCCATTTCTAGGAGTTAGCCTCTCTAGCCCTGGGAGAGTCAGTCTCTTCTGGATTAGTAAGACCCCAAGATGTCAGAGCATCCTGAAATATAGGGAAAAAAGTTTTTAAACGATTAGTAGAACACAGTAGACAAATGACAATGAAACATAATAGAAAGATGAGACCAAAGTATGTAAAATAATTTTATATGAGGGAATTCCTTGGCAGTCCAATGGGTCCCTGGTGGCTCAGATGGTAAAGCATCTGACTACAATGTGGGAGATCCAGGTTTGATCCCTGGGTTGGGAAGATCCTCTGGAGAAGGAAATGGCAACCCACTCCAGTACTCTTGCCTCGAAAATCCCATGGACGGAGAAGCATTGTAGGCCACAGTCCATGGGGTCGCAAAGAGTTGGACAGGGCTGAGCAACTTCACTTCCACTTTCCAGTGGTTAGGACTTGGTACTTCGACTGCAGGGGCCTGGCTGGGTTCCATCCCTGGTTGGGGAACTAAGTTCCTGAAGCCACATGGCATGGCAAAAAAAAAAAAATGATGTGATAAAGACAGTTTTCTAAATCACAATAAATTGTTAGATTATTCAATGAGTAGTGCTGGAACAACTTCCTAACCATTTAGGAAAAAATTAAATTAGAACTGTATCTCACAAAATAAACATGAGACAGCTTCAAAAACAACTTCACCAAAATTCTGTCACAGAATTTGAGACCCATTAAAATTTTTTTCTTAATTTAATAAGAAAAAAATCTAAATGAAATGATAATGTGTTAGAAACATGAACAGGTGAACATTTTTTATAACCTTGGGGCAGGGAGAAGTTTGTCAGCAAAAACAAAGAATGCCTATGCAATATCTGGGACATCCTTGAGTGCCGGAGTCCAGCCCCGGTGGATCCAGGGTGATTCGAAGGTGGAGACGGAGTCGGCGTACTAGAAAAGAACTTATTCAATTACAGATAGAGAGAGATTAGGAAATTAGCAGAAAAAGGGGCTGAATAACTTGGCTTACATGGGATGCCAATCACCACCTACGTAGGCCACAGGCGTCTTTCCGTTCTCCCGAAGGAGAGGAGGCACTGAGGCCTCCCCGGTCCGATCTTAGAAGCCCAGGCAGAGTTAGTAGGCTTGGTGAGGACCCAAGTGCCAGACGGGAATTCAGCCAGAAAATAGTAAGAGGTATTAGAGGAGAGAAAGAGGCTGAATAACTTGGTTTACACGGGATACCAATAAAATTCCAAGACAAGGAATTTGCACCATCTACGTTGGGCCACCGGCGCCACTTGAACATCGAAAGGTGCCCCTCCTTGGGCACCTTTACGCGTGGACTTGAAAGCCGGGGCAAGTAAGCAGACATGGCGGGCACCCGTGCTCCAGATGGGAATTCAGCCAGAAATACGGAGGATGAGAAAGAACGACATGGGGGAATCAGTCTTTCCGGAAACTGATCCGTTTTCTTTATTTTCAGGTTTGCTTATATACCTTTTGTTACACATAGGGATGAATACAAAGTCACGCGGGGGTCAGCAGTCCTGACCTTTATCAAAATCGGGTGCTTTACATAAAAAAAGGTCTTAGGGGTTTCACATCATCTTCTGGCCATGAGGCCTGATAACACTTCATGACCCTCTCTTTCTGATAACCAAAAAACTCATTTTTTCCAAGGGTGTTTTTTCTTAAACCAGGCACCACCCTCCAGATAAAGGTACATTCCTATAGAGTAAAGGTATAATGAGTTACAATCAAGAAAGGAATTTATCTAACCCAAGGTTAACATGATTAATCTTAAAAGTTAATACTTATTTCTCTTATATGCTAGTTATATTCATTATAAGGGCAGGGAATTAGAAGCAATTATTGGCACAACAAATGAAAAACCCTTCACCAATACAATTCCTAATCAATCCACTATACTAATAAATTCTAACTTCCCAAAAGAATCTGCCTTTAGTAAGTCTAAAACATCTCATGCCTCTCGCTGTTGGGAGGCTGTAAATAATCACATTTGGCCGGACGAACCTATACAGGCAGGCTAGATAACCTTCAGAGGAGTCCGTAAGCTGAAACACTCTTGTCATGCCCAGGAATTTTATCAACTGGAGCTGCAAGTTAACTCCTTCTCCGAGAGAAATGGTTATGGGGGAGAGCCCCCCGTAAAGTCAGAGGTGTAGGTGAGAGCATAAAACAGACTCTTGGTTTTGGGGGTAGATGCTCGGGAACAGGGGGTTTCCTGAGACTTGATCACGCCTTTGCGTATGCCAAGCCTCCTTCCTCATGACCTTTGCCACGGGCGGAGTTCCTCACGCTGGCCCCCGGCATCGCTTCTTGGCTTGGCCCTTCCTCCACCCGCCTGGGTCCCCGAACTTTTCAGTTTTGTGTTTTTAAAGAAAAACTAGGGAGTTCTTCGGAGAAAGCAATGGCAACCCACTCCAGTACTCTTGCCTGGAAAATCCCATGGGCGGAGGAGCCTGGTAGGCAGTCCCATGGGGTCGCAGAGTTGGACACGACTGAGCGACTTCACTTTCCTTTCCTGCCCCATTTTTGGGAAGATGTTGACTTGGCCAGGGCTGGTAGTTGCAAAAACAGAAGCCAGCCGTTAATTTGAGCAGAAAAGGAATTTATTAAGTGATGTCAGGAGGCTGGACCAAAGAACCAGCCTTTTCAACGATGTCATCACAGACAACAGCCCAAACCGGGCTCAGGGCTGTTCTCCGCAGCGGACCAACACAATCCTCTGTGCCCTGGCGACTCCGCCTGCTGCCTCTGACCAGGTGGAGCCGCTGCCCCCTTGGCCGGAGCAAGCACTGCAGGATTCTGGCTGCTGCTTGTCATGAGGTCTAGCTGAGTCTGAGCCGGGGGTGCTGATGGACAGATATGCGTCATATGCCTGCGTCACGGTTTGGATGAGGGCTCGTGTTCGTAAGATAGAGGGTTTCCCAGCTGGAAGGAGGCTCCGATTCAAACAGCTGGACAGTGTCACATTTCCACTAATCATCTTTCAGAGAGTATCTAACTTCTTCCCAACTGTATCATCAGCTCCTCCTGGATGGACGGAACTCACACTTCTTTCCAGCTGCGGGCTGCCTGACCCGACCCTGGTGTAGAACAGACATCTGGTAAATGACATAGAAAAGGCAAAGCAGTCTGCATCAGCTGGGGTGTTTAGGCAGGTTAATGCCAAGCCTGGCTAAGGCTGAAGTTTATGGCACTGGCTCCAGTGTGCTCAGATCCGTATTGTATTGTTTTATGTAAGTTATTTGTGAAACATCAAAGCCTCAAAGTTTTGAATTGCCTTGAAAACAGCACCCTTCTCCCTTTGCACAGGAGCATATTTGTGAGGGAGTAAGTGGGCTGAGGGGCTTTTGTTTCCTTCACATGGTCCAAAAATGTTGAATATCGCTGATGGCTCAGCAGGTAAAGAATCCGCCTGCAATGCAGGAGACCTCGGTTCATTTCCTGGATCGGGAATATCCCCTGGAGGAGGAAATGGCAACCCACTCCAGTGTTCTTGCCTGGAAAATCCCATGGACAGAGTGGAGCCTGGCGGCTACAGTCCATGGGGTCACAAGGAGGCAGGCATAGAGCAGCAGCAGCAGCAATGGTATTAATATAAATTAGGGTACATTCCTAATTAGAAGCATTACTATGGAAAACTAACAGCAATTGGCCCAAACTTATAGCACAGTTGTTTCTCAGACTGATATAATAAAAAAATCTGTGGTAATAAACATTATAAATGCTTTTTATATAAATCTGGAAAATATACAAATATATAAAGAAAACTAAAATCTCATTCCTCAAGAAAAGTGTTGTAACATTTTTGGCTTACTTCTTCAGTGTTTTCTCTTTGCTTTTTTATGTTTATCATTAACTTGGTTAAGACCACAGTGTATGGAGTTTTGTAGGCTAGTTTCTCACTGATAATTATTTCACTAGCAGTTCTGTGTTATTAAATATTCTGCATAAATGTAAGTTGTGCTCAGTTGCTAGTCATGTCTGACTTTTTGGACTGTAGTCTGCAAGGCTCCTCTGTTCAAGGGATTCTCCAGGCAAGAATACTGGAGTGGGTTGTCATTTCCTACTCCAGGGAATCTTCTGAACCCAGGGATCATACCTGCCTCTCTTGTATCTCCTGCATTGGCAGGTGGATTCTTTACCACTGAGCCACCTGGGAAGCCCAAATATAAGTTGGAAATATAAAAAAAAAATTGAAGTTACAAAAATGGTTCTCATTTTAATAAGAGATATATATTATGAAAGATGCTGCTGTTTATTCTTGCCTGTGGCCAAGAGACTTCCACGTTCTCTATACACAGAAACCATCCAGTCTGATGTGTGGCTGTGGCCCATGCTCTACACAGCTGTTATGTTTTTCCTTTTCTGGTTTGATGCCCTGTTCATCTCCCCCACGCTGCCCCCAGCAGTGGCTGTGACACCAGATGGTCACTGGCTTTGGTGATTTCTTGTCTTACTGCTTAAGGCAGTGACACTCTGTTCAGCAGCTGTTTAGTTGCCACACCTCTGCATATGTGAGGCCTGTCAGAACCCAGTTTCCAGAACGGTGAGAGCCATTCATTCACCAAGTGATTGTTGATCATTGCCTGACCTCTGTCCTGGGAGTGTAAAGATGATGGCTGGGTCCTGATGCAGCTCAAAATCTAGGCATACATTTGCACAGGAACAGAGTAATAAGTAAGTACCATGATGACCCTCAGAGGGGGCTGACTCAGTTGGCCCAGGGAGTCCGAAAAAGGCTTCATACAGGAGATTGTGTTTGAGGTGGGATTATACGGCCTCTTTTGTTTTATTTCTTACTTCTTGACATTCAGAGCTACCTTGATCAATTTTAGCACAGATGTCATAACCCAGGTGAGCTTGGTATGAGGCACGCTGGCGTCTGACCTACTTGTCTCGGTTGGTCAGAGGCTCCAGGTGGAAGTGGGATGTGGTTGGGTTGCAGGAGATGCAGCCACATGACCAGTGGTCAGGGAGGATGGGGGAGCCACCCAGGGGAGGGGGTGTGTGTCAGGCCCCAGGCAGAAATGCTGGGTTCCAGCTGAGGAAGGGGCAGGTGGGAGACCCGAATCCTGTGTGGGAACACCTGTCAGGGCCCAGGCCTACACCCTGGACCAGGCAAGGCCTGTAGACGCCGTGCTTTCAGAGACCCACAGGCACCCTGAGTACATCCTTCAGACCGTGCAGGTCTCTGGTTCCCACGGGGGTGCCGTGTGGAAGCCCAGTGGGTGAGGTAGGGCACCCAGTCCCAGGTACGGTGGAGCAGCGTAGTGGAGTGCTCTCTGCAGGCAGTGCGTGCCTGTCATTTTCTTCTTCAGCGCTAGAGTAGGACCTGGCCCGGCCTACATCATGTTGGGATCATCCACAGAACCTTAGGAAAAACAGGGGCAAGGCGTGGCATTTCATACAACCCTCTGCCAGACATTCCCAGGTGGCTCAGGTGGTAAAGAATCCGCCTGCCAAGGCAGGAAACTCAAGAGATGTGGGTTCAGTCCCTGGGTTGGAAAGATCCCCTGGAGGAGGACATGGCAACCCACTCCAGTATTCTTGTCTGGAGAAACCCATGGTCACGAAGCTGGTGGGCTACAGTCCATGGGGCCACACAGGGGTGGACACACTGAGCATGAACACACACTCCAGCCAGCTAAAAAGGCCTGCAAATAGCATGTGTCTGTTTCTCAAGAACCCAGAGTGGTCTGCAGGTGCCGTGCTGTCTCCAAGCCGTGTTGTTCCTGCACAGCTGTTTGCATGGTGAGGACGTGGAAAAATGCTAGGGTCTGAGCAAATTCATGTGTGGCCTTTAAGAGTGTAGTCCTTTGATTTTGTAAGTGAACGTTTGTTAAAATTATTTTTCCTAGGTAATCCCCTATGTTGGGACCATTTCTGAGCAGTTGGAGCCGGGAACTTTGATTGTGCTACGTGGGCATGTTCCTAGTGACTCTGACAGGTAAAGGCATTGTGTCAGATGAGAACACAAGTAAGGGCATCCTTGTGATTGTGGGCAACGGCAAGTGATGCAGGCGAGACCATCTGGATACTCGAGGCTGATTGTGCGTTTACAACGGCCTTGGTCAAGGTGCTGAGGAAACTGGAATGAAAAACTGAAATATAGGTGGTCTGGAGTTTTTATTGCCATGAGTCTGACTTTAGTGTAAAGAATTAGAAACATAGCTAGTGGAGGGAATTGTGGTCAGATGACAAGGACGTGGCCTAGTTACAGTCTAACTTTCCCACAGCCTCTCTTCAGACCTGTCCCAGGTGGTTTTATCTAATGCTTGCCTTGGGCACAAAGTCTGGATGAGGCTGTATCAGCTGGAGTTGGACTTGGCTCTGTACGACTGACGCCCGAGTAACAGTGGTTTAAATAAGAGGCGAATGCACCGTCTAAAGGGGACAGTCCAGACGGCTGAAGGCCGTGCCATCGAGCTGTCAGAGGCGGGGGCCCCTCCATGCTTGCACCCGCTGTCCCAGGGTGATGTCTTCTTTCTCACGGTTCCTGGAAGCTGGGACTCTTATCCTCATGTTGTGTTTGTGTGGCTGCCTGGGTCCATATGTGGTTTTTTGGGGGAAGGGGTGGGGTGGACGGAAGACAGATGGCACTGACTGTTGAGGCTGTTTCCTGTAGTTTTCCGTGAATTCTTCCCTTCCTCCCTGTTGGCAGGGCTCGGGACCCCTCGGCCAGCCCTCCTGCAGGGAGGCCGGGAAATTAGGTGCTTATTCTGGACCGTTTGGGTCCCCTGGTGGGTGAGCAGAGGAGCTGTCAGGTGTCAGCAGGCCTGGGTTTCCACGCGGCCGCCTTCCTGAGTCCCCACGTGGCCGTCTCTTCCCTCCGCAGGTTCCAGGTGGACCTGCAGTGTGGCAGCAGCGTGAAACCCCGAGCGGATGTGGCCTTCCATTTCAATCCACGCTTCAAAAGGGCCAACCGCATTGTCTGCAACACTCTGAGAAATGAGAAGTGGGGCTCGGAGGAGATCACCTACGACATGCCTTTCAAGAAAGAGAAGTCGTTTGAGATCGTGATCATGGTGCTGAAAGAGAAGTTCCAGGCAGGTTTTGGAGGGTGGAGGTTGACTCCTCACTCGTGACAGTGAGCATGAGGGAAGGCCTCCACACGTGTGAACTCACCCATACATCTCCTAAATCCAGAGGAAGGGTTTGGCTTTCCAACTCTCCTCAGAAGTAGGGCACGGCAGGTACCTTCCTGTGAGGTGGGCACAGCCTGGCTCCTGTGTCCCTGCTGATGTCGCCATGCAGGTCCAGTGTGACTGGATCTTTGCTGGATGTGTCTCCTTGCAGGACTGAGTTCGTTCTGAACTAGCTCAGGCTTACACTGATGATGGACAGTTAACTGCAGGCACTAGAACCCTGAGTGTGGGGAAGTCTGAACTGACTGACAGATGAGTTCCTGGCGTTGGAGTTGGGGCCAGGGCGGTCGTTCAGTTCCGTTCTGCACTGCCTCGTCCCATAGGATCCAGAGATTCTAACCAGAGGAGATCTTAGAAAGCCCACGTATCGTCAGGGCCACCGAGCACTTTCTCTCTCGTGTATGCAGAGGTGGGATGTGGTCCCGAGGCTGCTCCAGCCTGTGGAGCCTCCCAGAATGGAGTCTCGACGGCACAG
>SJXQ01005332.1:195040-279660 GCA_006408695.1 Aepyceros melampus
AAACCGCCCCCTCTCCCCATGCCTCCCTCTTCTGGCTGTTGGAGCCCTTGCATCTGTATCATTTTTTTTAACGCCTGTCTGTACTGTTGTGCTTTGGTTTTTTCCCCTGCCTTTTGCCTTCCATTGGGATTTTCAGCTCCTTGAGGTCAGAGACTGTATTGCATTCTGCGTGTCTTCCTGACACTCCATACACGTGTACTGGCATCTGGGAGGGAGGAAGAAGGAGCCCGGAGCACTGGTGCTCTCTCGGTCAGGCACTGGGCTGGAGTCTCACGAGAGGGACAAGGTCATCTCCTTCCAACAGCAGCGTCTGGAGGGCGCATGCCTCCTGCTCACAGATAGAAATTTCAGAGAACTGGGGTCATTTGCCCAGGTTCATTCATTCAGCAAATTACCCAAATGTGTGTGGAGCACCTGCCTCGTGCAGGGTGGTCTCCAGAGTCTGGTGCCAGGACAGCGGGGTGATGACGTCGTGGGGCAGGTCTCTGCCAGGGCTCATGGGCACCCAGGGTGTCGCATGTACAGGCCTGCCACACACGGGGATGCGGTCGTGTGTTCACAGATGCGTGATCCGTCTGGAGAGAGTGTCCCTGGTGTTCAGTCAGATGAATAACTCAGAGGAAGTTAAGAGTGCTGCCCGTTGTGGGTGCTTTCATCACCGTTTGGTCAGACGTGTCATGGGGAAACCGTGGGGAAAAGTCTCAACCTAAATCTGAGTCAGCAGATTTAAACTTGGATAAATTAATAAAGTTCATTTATTAACTGCTTTATTGGAGGGGGCTGTCTTCTGTTTGTCCAGGTGGCTGTCAACGGGAAGCATGTCCTGCTGTATGCCCACAGGATCAGCCCAGAGAGGATTGACACGCTAGGCATTTACGGCAAGGTCATCATTCACTCTGTGGGCTTCAGCTTCAGCTCGGTGAGTGCCCTTCCCCGAGCAGGGGCGGGGGTCTGGGGGATGAAATGGTAGGGAACATCTTTAACCAAGATCATCTGTTGAGATGAAAGCAGTGTAAACATATCCCTCACTAGTGTGTTAATTTCTTTAACCAAGATCATCTGTTGAGATGAAAGCAGTGTAAACATATCCCTCACTAGTGTGTTAATTTCTTAGAAGTAAATATTCGGACTAGTAGGATGCTAATCGTTGACTAGAGCGTTATTGCCTGTAGATCTCAAATCTAGCATGGTACTAATGAAAACCCCGAAGTGATAACCACAAAACAACCAGCCAACCCTTTATGGCTGGAGTGGGGGTATTTCCTTGACGTGGGAGTACAGCGGAGTAGTTCTCTCTAAAACTGTTTCCCAGCAGTGAGTGGGATGTCCAGTTGAAATTGCTAACCTGCCCTCCACAAACAGTAAAACAGATTAGTCTCAAGACCTGTATACATTCACTCAGAGTTCTCACACTGGTTCTTATCTCTGACTTTTGTCAGTTTGGTAGTAGGAGAAGGATATTAATGTTCCTGCATTTTTTGATATTTTGGATATTTGCATATTTTCATGTTTAGTACCATTTATGATTTTTTTGGTATGTCAGGAAGATTATATTTAGAATTCTGATGGATGTTAAACATTAATCTGAACTGTTTTTCAGGATTTAGGAAGTACCCAAGGATCTACTCTGGAACAGACAGGGATAAGTAAAGAAAATGTAAATATTAAATCTTTTAAAGTTTAAAAATGTCTAAAAATGTTTAAAAATGCTTTTTTAGTTGCCATGTAAATTAGGTGGCAGGCAGGCTGAGTTTTCTTTGTTATGTTTTTAATATGAAAACTTAACATTTTTAATATGAACACTTACCTTTTTAATATGAAAACGTTTTTAATGTGAAAACTTACCTTTTTAATAATTAATATGCTGGAAGTTGAAAATTGAGGCATATACTTCAGGGTGCCAGTTGCGTTAAGTTTTGCTATTTAGACTCTGATCTGACCACTCCCCACCAATCTTATGTACAAAAAACTCTCTTAACTGCTGAGTAGGGCTGGCAGGAGGTGTTTATACATAGTGAGCACAACCAGTGCGTCAGTAAACAGCTTCCACGTTTCCACTTGTTCCCCATGGAAACAAGTGCAGTTCAGACCTTTTAGCTGTTATTAGTGGAGAAAAGTGAGGTCTTAACTGATCTCAGCACGTTCATAAGTAGACTCTAATCTCAGCATCCGGGGAGCACCCTGGAAAGAAGTAAAACATGTTTGACCCCATGTGTGGCCTTTGGAAAATGCTAAGCTCACGGTGGAGGTTACAGAATTCAGACGATGAACCAGACAGGCAGACTGTCCCCAGGCTGTGTGGCACTCTGCAGCTCCCTGCACGTGTTCAGAAGGCACTGGCACCTGCACGTCCCCCACCCAGGGCCGGGCAGGCCCTGCTGTCCCAGGCTCTGAGTCATACAGCCAGGAAGATCTGATTGCTCATGTTACACCATTTATTTCTTGCCTGTCACACATTCTCCTTTTGTCTGTCTTTTCCAATAGGTACAAACATCTGGCGGGTCACAGCTTGTAAGTATTTTTGCTATATAACATGTGGAACCTTTTTATAAGAGTGTCCAGGAAATGAAGTTTAAACCTTGGAAGACAGCTTCACTTATTCCATACCTTATTGCAGAACTGTTTTCCTACAGCCTAGTAATAGAGGAGACATTTCTAAAATCGTCCCCAGAACTGTCTACACCAAGAGCAAAGGTTCGCCGGCCAACCCCACTTTGACTTGCGCCAAAATCTACCTACCACCTGTTTGTCAAAGGTTTGAAGAGCCAAAATTTTCCTAATTCTGTGTAACGAGTTAAGTTTTAGTTAGCTGGTTGCATAACCTCCACCCTCAGTCCAAGCCCGAAGCAGCCACTTGGCGCTGGCATTGTGTGTCGTGGATGGAGAGCAGGTCCCTGAGCCCCGAGTGTGTTTCCGTAACTGTCCCCACCTCGGCCTCCTCCCCTTCAGGCTGGACACAGAGCACGCATCAGACCCCAGCCGAGGTGACTTCTCAGAGGGAGTGTCCCTCGGAGGCTCAGGGCCCTCCCTGCATCTGTTCACTTCATGGTCTGAAACAGCCTCATGGAGGGTCTGCTGGGAGATGGCACAGTGCTGACGGCCGGGGACCCCCGTGGGACCAAGGCAGACACATCTGTCCCTTCACGGGGGTCACAGGGTCACGGCCTTTAAACATGTCCCGGTGTCTTCAGGCAGTTCTCCCACAAGATCTCCTTCTGAGGTTGCCTGGCCCTGACTGGGGTTTCTTTGCAGACTCTGCCATTCGTAGCAAGGTTGAACTCCTCCATGGGCCCTGGACGGACCGTCGTCATAAAAGGAGAAGTAAATACAAACGCCAAAGGGTCAGTATCGTTAAGTGACCATAAAAGTGCAGATGCGGCCATGTGTGTCTCTTACCCTGGCACAGCAGTCTCGTGAGGTGCAAGTCGGGCTAGCATCATAAGCTTCATTTGAAAAATAAGACAGTTAAAGCCAGAGGCAGTTAGACTGCTAAGGACAAGTTGGTGGCAGAGCCCTAGGCTTTCTGCGGCTGGACAGGAGGGTGGCGTTTTGTCCACAAGGCACGCCCTCGCCTTGAACTGCAGGGCAGCCTACGAGAGCAGATCAGTTTTGTCAGGACTCCTCTTGTCATGGGACTTCAAAATTCCTGCTTTTATAATCTTTTCCAGAGATGCCCAGAGTTCTGAAAGTTTGAAGTGAGAGCTATTTTTTCCAGGTGGCGCTAGTGGTAAAGAACCTGCCTGCCAGTGCAGGGACATAAGGCCCAGGTTCAACCCCTGGAAAAGGAAATGGCAACTTGCTCCAGCATTCTTGCCTGGAGCATCCCATGGACAGAGGAGCCTGGTGGGCTGCAGTCCACGGGGTTGCAAAGAGTCAGACACGACTGAGTGCACACGGTACACTCTGAAGAACAGGATAACTCGTAAATGTTGAGAGAGCTTCTCCTTTGGAGGGACCCTATTCCTGTGACAGACGTGATCCTTTGGGTCACTTACTCTAACCCATTAATTTCTTCCCAATCCAATCTATAAACACTGGTTTTTAAGCTTTCCATATTTTTATTTTGCAAATAACACACTTAGACCGGTGGTATGCTGACTGACAATTTTAAACACCACCTTCAGTGGCATTCCTGGGTGGGTCCTTGAGTCTACATGTGCTGTGTCATCAGTTAATTCTTATTGTTAAAGCTAGACCCCTCTCTTCTCCTTGGCTAATTAATTCTTTCTTTAATTCTCTCAAAAGCTTTAATGTTGATCTGCTATCAGGAAAATCCAAAGATATTGCTCTCCACTTGAACCCACGCCTGAATATGAAAGCATTTGTAAGAAATTCTTTTCTTCAGGAGGCCTGGGGAGAAGAAGAGAGAAATATTACCTGTTTCCCTTTTAGTCCTGGGATGTACTTTGAGGTGAGATGATTATCTTTTTTGAAAACAGTACAGGAAAAAGAATCCTAGAGGCAGGGGAAGAATAAATTGTCCATCCTGGGCTTCCCTCATAGCTCAGTTGGTAAGACTCCACCCACCTGCAAAGCAGGAGACCCTGGTTCAATTCCTGGGTCGGGAAGATCCACTGGAGAAGGGATAGGCTACCCACTCTAGTCTTCTTGGGATTCCCTGGTGGCTCAGCTGGTGAAGAATTCTGCAATGTGGGAGACCTGGGTTTGATCCCTGGGTTGGAAAGATCCCCTGGAGAAGGGAACGGCTACCCACTCCAGTATTCTGGCCTGGAAAATTCCATAGACTGATAGTCCACGGGGCCAAAAAAAGTCGGCACGACTGAGGGACTTTCACTATTTAAATCAAGTACAGCTTAACATGTGGAGCTTGTGTGTGGTTTTGTTTAGCTGGAGACTCTTATTTTGAGTGCCGTTTTGTAACGTAGGTAATCAGCATAAGCGGCCAAGCCAGTCGAGTGCCATGTTATTTACACTGGAATTATCCGACATTTGTTTTCATGATGACAGTTTCTGTGTAGCCCCTTAGTTAATAGGAATTTTAACAGGAACCCGGTCTCAGGGTTGAGTAACATGTTGAACCCTGAGTGACCACGAGGACGTGGGAACCGAGACTGCTTGCCCTGTCGTCTTGGTGACATGCAGCTGAGGTGGCAGCACCTTCTTCCAGGCGATCCTGCTTGCGTACCTTCAGAGAAAGACACATTTAGACCATCAGGACTTGAAGGCGTGTAGTCCTGAGCCCCCAAAGGTGGAGTATCACAGCACAGCCTTTCCCCAGGGCTCCTCCAGGCTGCTGAGCCGTCTCCTCAATGTGTCTGATGCCACGTGGTCGGCTGGGTACCCTCACTAGCTTACGTGACTGACTCCTCGTATGGTCGCTGAGGGTCACTGATTTCGGTCGTGCCTCCGCATTTTAAATTGTCAGGTGCTCTGGACAGTTTGAGCTTGCCAGAGTCCTCAGAGTTGCTGAAAGCATGAACATCAGGCTGAATAAAAGGTGGCAATTTGACACTAGTTTTATTAATAAGTTCCAGTCTAAGGCATGCCCTGGTGTGTGTGGAGTAACAGACAGAAACGAGCCAAGCACAGGCTCCTGGAAGTGACAGACACTGGTTCGGGATTCTGAAGGATGTGGGTGCTGCGTTTTTCAGATGTTGCGGACGTATGGGCAAGCCGCTGGAGGTGGGAGGCGCGGCCCCAGGGTTGCTGGCTTGGCAGGTGTCAGGGTGTGTGGGTGACGTGGGTTCACTGAAGGAGCGGTGGCTGCTCTGGAAGAAGGTTGAGGGTTGTGTTTGGTGACTGGGAACTCGTGTCTTTTTTGACCTGTTTGAGCCCCAGTTTGGGACTACTGCATTAGTATGAAAGAGGACAATAATAAATTCTCTTAATCTTTTCCTGGTTTTCTACTTCAGGAAGGGCAGTTGACCTCATGTTGAATCATTGTGGTTTTTCTTGATGCTAATTTTTTTTCATTTAAAAAATGTCTTTCGGCTCTTTAACTTCACCTGTGAGCTCTTGTTTTTTATAGATTCAGTTGGCACAGAAACATGTGCAGCAGGCTGTGGGCTACTTATCTCCCATCTGAACATGCTGGCTCTCCACTTGTTCTGATGTCCCGTAGGAACTGTTTCCACAGCGTCTGCCTAACGCCAGCCTGTTTCCCCTTCTGAGCTTGTTGGGGTGGCGTGTCCTCTGTTCTGTGGAGATTGTTAAATGTCCATCATCAGAGAAGTCTTTGTGCCTGGTTCTAACTGGGGTTTCCACCATTGTTGTGGGCACGGGACCCCCAGTCACGGATAGCTCCTCCAGCTCCCTACATCACCCTCTGCCTTCATCTGTGTCAGTTACTGCTGTTATCCGTGGAATTCCCCCCCTTCCTGATCTCCCCCAGCAGTCATTTCTAGTAGTTGTATCAAAAGAAGAAAGACTCAGTTTGTTGCTTTAAGGATCCAGACTTTGTGCCTCCGTCTGCCTCTGTGGCAGAGGCAGGGAGTGAGGGGAGAGCCGTGGACTCGCCCCACTGGGCTGTTCAGTGAGGGTGAAGACAGGGTGGAGTGAGTGGCCGGACTGGCACGGCGGATGGTACAGGGGGATAGGTTGAGGCGGACGGGAGATTTAAAAGGACAGGAGACTCTGCTGTTAACTCTGAAGGGCTAACACCAGTGATGACTCTGAAGTGCATTTCTGCCAGAATGCAGAAGCTCACAGAACAAGGAGCTCTAACCAGCGTTAGAGAAGCACAGTGTGCTGAGTGGGGTGGGAGTCAGAGCCACCAGGCAGCCGTGCAGTCCCCACCAGCTGCCCTAACCCTCTGGGATTTCGTATTTTCTGAGCTGCCCCAAACCCAAGTTTGAGGCAAGAAGTGAGGACCGAAGCCCCTGGGTTCCTAGCTCCTGGGCAAGAAGCAGCTCCCTCTTCTCCTTCAATTGAGTTCCCAAGTGTCTCAAGGAGGGCGACTTCCCACTTCCGAGAGCCAGGACAGGAGCAGGTGCATGCGGGGCAGGAGCGGGGGACCGAGCGGCCAGCGGGCCTCAGGCCATGGTGAGGTTCCAGGCACGTAAGAGCCACTTCCCTGAGTGGGACAAGGCAGAAAGTGCCACCACCAGATACGCTTCCGTCAGAGCTTAGAAGCCATGGCAGGGTGTCAGCGCTGGCAGGCTGGGAGAACTAAACAGTGTACTTTTTACACTCTGTGTGCAAGACACAAAGACTTCTAAAGCCTGGGGAACTGCTCGTGTGTGCTTTCCTTCCAGATGATAATTTACTGTGACGTGAGAGAATTCAAAGTCGCGATAAATGGTGTCCACAGCCTGGAGTACAAGCACAGGTTTAAGGAGCTGAGTAAAATCGACACGCTGGAGATCGACGGTGACATCCACTTACTGGAAGTGCGGAGCTGGTAGCTGACACGAGGGCTGCAAATGCTGAAATACAGCGTGACCCCTGTAACACTGGCCTTGGTAAAACGCCTCTATCACGACACGCTTTATATACATTGTTAAAGTCCTTAAGTCCCGCTGGGTGTCCTCAGTCTGTGCTGTGCGACTTGCCGAGCCCAGAGTGAGAAGACTGGTGCGACAGTAGTCACAGCCGTGACTGTAACAGGCTTTCCTGCTCTCTCCTCTGCACCTTGACTGCCTCTTTTAAACCTACTTTGCATTCAGCAAGTATTTAGGAAGTGCCCACTGCAACAGAGAAAGCCAGCCCGCACTGAGCATTTATCCTTTCACGTGTGGTGGGAGCCAGGGATACACAGTGGGGCGCATCATTCCCTGTTCTGCCAAGCTCTGGGCCACTGCTGCTCCTTCATGCACTAGACTCACCAGGGACTTAGGAGAGTCATTCTATTAAATCACCTGAGGACACAAATTTGTAGGTGAACTTCCTCCAGTGCTGGCTCAGGGTTTGTATCCCATAATTGGGAGGATTGATGTTGATTTATGTCTGGAGATTTTGAGCATGATAAATATCTAGCTCTGCTAGCTGTAAGCATTACCAAATGATTAACACTATGAACTCGAAACGCAGCACAATGATAAAGGCAAAAAGCAAAGCAAAACTGAACCAAATGCTGTTGAAATTAACTTGACATCAGTCTCAAGGCCACTGATTTCTGTACTAGTAAATGCATATTTTAGAATATTGGAGTTTCGAGTGAGCCAGAGGTCTCCTACGCACATACCCTGCAGAGTGTAAGGTAGACAAGAGATGGTCTCAATTTGTAAAATGTCTGTGGGTAACAAAGCAGTGTCAAGATTAGATTTAATGACTGTTTATAAAGCAGACCCTGTCAGAAAAGTAAACTGCAGCAGCCGAGACCAGTGAAGTGGAGAGGCGCTGGTGTTCTGCCCCTTGTCAGCGCAGAGCAGCACTCCTCTGCCCATCTGAAGACGGGTCCATCGTCATTAGTGACAGAGATCAAAACATTGTTCTGCTTTTAGTGATTAAAATCAAAACCTGTATCAGCAAGTTAAACTGTTGCATTTCTGTAATTTTTGTCTATTATTCTTTGAAGCAAGTTGGCAGAACTTCTTTGTAGAATTCTTACAAGTCAGATCTTGTTACAGGGAATTTCAAAGGTTTGTGAGTGAGGAGGGAAAAAAAGATCAGTCACATCATTTTATCATGTTAAATTGCTGGGGTGAATTCTGCCAGGATTTGGGGATATTTTCATAACAGTTGTGGTTAGGTATTATTTGTATCCCTATATTGCAGAAAATACTCTTACCAATCTTCCTAAAGGTACTCAGTGTGGACACTTTTAGCACTTAATTCTTTTCCATCTTTTCATGTTAAATTTATTATGCTGAGTCTCACCAAACTAAAAATAATAATAATAATAATAATGGAGGTGGGGATGTTGGGAAAGCTGTACAAGGCAAGAAGGGTCTAGAATCCCCAGGTTATTTTTTTCCTTCAGAAAATCAGAGGGCCTGGCAGATGGCAGAAACTGTGGACCACTTAGAAAAAAAGAAGCCCACTTACCTTGTTTTCTTTAAGTCTTAACCACAGTACATTTTCCTTTTATGTGGACAATACTAAGTCAGACAGTTCTTTGATAGAGTAAATATAAAATCTTAAGATCATTTTTAGAAAATAAGGTGTTACCATTTATTAATAACTCCTGTTGTGACATTTCTTAAAGAGAAATATGTACTCCTAGCCAGCTCTGTCTCCAGACGCAGACCAGCCTTCTGCTTGTCACAATTCCACACAAAATTTCTATATTAAATTAGATCAAGGGCTTTCAGACTTTAACAGCTTTGGAACAGTTCTTAGATGCCTTAAATTTTTAAAAGGCATCAATTAATGTCTTAAACAAAATAAAGGCAGATTTAATTCTGCTTGAGCGTTCTTTCTAGCTTCATCATGACACGGTATAGAGAGAACTTTAAAGCTTTGAAAAAATTCTCTTATTTACTTCATTCCTCAATTCTTGGTTAACTGCCAGTAGAAATGTGAGCACGTCTAACTGGAGGGGCTCCTTCTTGCCACCGAGGGTTTCAAGGCCCTGGCTGTTTGTGGGATCACTGGGTGTGGTTGTTTTGTAAACAGTCTATTACCTCCACCACCTGACCCTGCCCCCAAAAGACCAAAGGATAAAGGAGAGACAGTCCAGAGTAGAAGATGCTTTCCAGAACTGCCTGCTCTATGGGGCACACACAGAAATTAGGACTGAAGTGTTATCCACCCAGAACGAAAAGTAAAAATCCAGTGGCTTCAGGGCTGAAACCATTCTTGTTGGGTGCTGAGTAACTGTCATTTTCATAAGAGCTACTTTGAGTGAAATCCCTGACATGGATACCATGTACAAAAGCTACTGCTTTACCACGAACGTCAGCCTTTGTAGTCCCAAGGCAGGTTAGCTTTGAATGCTAACATCAAACATGTTTGTAGTGACACTAACATCAATCAAAAGAGACTTAATCAGTGCTGGGGCTTCCCCAATGGTTTATCAGTAAAAGAATCCACCTGCGATGCAGGAGACCTGGGTTTGATCCCCAGGGTCGGGGAGATCCTTTGCAGGAGAAAGTGGCAACCCACTCCAGTATTCTTGCCTGAAGAATCCCATGGAAAGAGAAGCCCGACAAGCTACAGTCCAAAGGGTCCCAAAGACTGAGCAGCTGAGCACACACTACACACATAATCAATGCTGAAACAAACAGCAGTCTGTATAAAAATACCATGTATCATTTACTCTCTTTAGATTCTGTACAACTGGCAGGAAAGGCTTCTGTGGTCGCACAGATCAGGTGGGGATTTTGTGAAGAAGTCCAAGTAGGGTTAAGGCACCAAAAGTAATATGGTCCTGAACACCCAGAATAAAGATATGAAAAAGCAGTCTGATCTCTGAACAGAGTACGAAATATCCAAACCCAGAGTTTCAGAAGTAGCTCTGGAGAGGCTCTCCCAGGATGGTTTCCAGCTGCTGGATGGTCTTCTGGCATTGGTGCTCTACCTCTTCACATTCATCTAAAAAAAAAAAAAAAATCAAGTCAGTCTTCCTGCCTCGGTTCTCATCAGCCTGGGTCTGCACATCCTGCTCTTGCTTGCGAGTCCCCGAGTCAGGAGAGAAGTGCAGCACAGTACTGAGGCGGGAGCCATCCTGAAGTCTCTCCTGCCTTTCTCCCCTTCTTATGGTCTTAGACTTGGGAAGCGGAGAAAGACCCCAAATAGTGGTGCACAAATGAACATTCCAGACACCTAGCAATGCTGCTCTGTTTAGTCATTCACACAGCCCCTCCCGCGGCGGAAGGAACAAAGGTGCAGGCACCTGGTTTGGGATGTGTGGTGAACGCCCAACGTGAAAGCATCTGTCCTTGCCTCCGCCACCCCTGCTAGCGTCTTCACTATTTCCTGGGCCGCGTCTGTCCCTGCCTCCGCCACCCCTGCTCACGTCTTCACTATTTCCTGGGCTGCGTCTGCCCTTGCCTCCGCCACCCCTGTCGCGTCTTCACTATTTCCTGGGCCGCGTCTGCCCTTGCCTCCGCCACCCCTGCTCGCGTCTTCACTATTTCCTGGGCTGCGTCTGCCCTTGCCTCCGCCACCCCTGCTCGCGTCTTCACTATTTCCTGGGCCGCGTCTGTCCTTGCCTCCGCCACCCCTGCTCGCATCTGCACTATTTCCTGGGCTGCGTCTGCCCTTGCCTCCGCCACCCCTGCTCGCGTCTGTCCTTGCCTCCTGGGCTGCGTCTGCCCTTGCCTCCGCCACCCCTGCTCGCATCTTCACTATTTCCTTGGTCGCGTCTGTCCCTGCCTCCGCCACCCCTGCTCGCATCTTCACTATTTCCTGGGCTGCGTCTGTCCCTGCCTCCGCCACCCCTGCTCGCATCTTCACTATTTCCTGGGCTGCGTCTGTCCCTGCCTCCGCCACCCCTGCTCGCATCTTCACTATTTCCTGGGCCGCGTCTGTCCTTGCCTCCGCCACCCCTGCTCGCATCTGCACTATTTCCTGGGCTGCGTCTGCCCTTGCCTCCGCCATCCCTGCTCGCGTCTGTACTATTTCCTGGGTCGCGTCTGTCCTTGCCTCCTGGGCTGCGTCTGCCCTTGCCTCCGCCACCCCTGCTCGCATCTTCACTATTTCCTTGGTCGCGTCTGTCCCTGCCTCCGCCACCCCTGCTCGCATCTTCACTATTTCCTGGGCTGCGTCTGTCCCTGCCTCCGCCACCCCTGCTCGCATCTTCACTATTTCCTGGGCTGCGTCTGTCCCTGCCTCCGCCACCCCTGCTCGCATCTTCACTATTTCCTGGGCTGCGTCTGTCCCTGCCTCCGCCACCCCTGCTCGCATCTTCACTATTTCCTGGGCTGCGTCTGTCCCTGCCTCCGCCACCCCTGCTCGCATCTTCACTATTTCCTGGGCTGCGTCTGTCCCTGCCTCCGCCACCCCTGCTCGCATCTTCACTATTTCCTGGGCTGCGTCTGTCCCTGCCTCCGCCACCCCTGCTCGCATCTTCACTATTTCCTGGGCTCGTCTGTCCCTGCCTCCGCCACCCCTGCTCGCATCTTCACTATTTCCTGGGCTGCGTCTGTCCCTGCCTCCGCCACCCCTGCTCGCATCTTCACTATTTCCTGGGCTGCGTCTGTCCCTGCCTCCGCCACCCCTGCTCGCATCTTCACTATTTCCTGGGCTGCGTCTGTCCCTGCCTCCGCCACCCCTGCTCGCATCTTCACTATTTCCTGGGCTGCGTCTGTCCCTGCCTCCGCCACCCCTGCTCGCATCTTCACTATTTCCTGGGCTGCGTCTGTCCCTGCCTCCGCCACCCCTGCTCGCATCTTCACTATTTCCTGGGCTGCGTCTGTCCCTGCCTCCGCCACCCCTGCTCGCGTCTGTACTATTTCCTGGGCCGCGTGGTAGCACCGTGCTCGCTCCACTCTGTCCAGAGCTGCACAAACCTGAACTTCAACCCCAGTTCCACCTGTCACACTTGTTATCAGATAGATTACTTAATCCTGTTAAAGCCTCTAGTTTTTTCCTTTATTTAAAAAAAAGGGGGATAAGGGCATGTGCCTGGTGAGGATTAATGAGCTCATCCACACAGAGTACAGACTAAGTAAGTGCTGGGCGTTAACAGCGCTACTCCATCGCATCCTTAGTGGCGCTGGATGTTTTGCTATAATAACCCTGCATCTGAGAACCAAAATATTCAATCATAGTCATGTATGAGGTTAAAGCAAAACAATATTATAGTCTGTACTGTCAGCAAAAAAGAAACAGAGGTAAACACAGTAAAGATTATGCTGTAAACAAAACTCAAATGATGAGGCGTTTGCTTTCTAACTGTTCCCTCCATCCCAATCAAAAAAGGAGCTCAGCCTCCAGGCAAAGGGCTGGAGCCAAGAGCTCATCACAGCCTCTCCAAACAGGCATTCCCACTGGGCACATTCCCACAGAGGTTTAATTACTTCTTAAAAGATAGGGAATTACCTTCCATCAATTCAGCTAAGAATGGAATGGATTCTGGTAACAAGACGATATAATTCTCTCTCAGTTTTCAGCCAGTGCTAACACAGTTAGCAGAGCAGCAAATCGAACCTGAAAAGATGAAGAATCATTTTTTAAAAACCAAAGAACTATTATAGCTCTGTTTGTTAATTTATGCTCTAACTTGAGACATGCTCTGAATTTTACACTGTTATTTCACTCTCTCCATTCAAGCTTCATCTTAGCACACCAGTTCATTTACCAGTTTGAGGTCTGTTTTATAACATGGGCAACCTTGCAAGTCAAGCCTTTCAATCTGTGCTCTAGTACTGCAGCCCTTTCATGTGAATGTGTTTTTTTTGGTAACATTTTCCTTAAAACAAACAAAAACAGTAAAAAAGCCACGTGCAAATTCGAGTGTGTCATCAACTGTGACTGCACTGGAGCTGCTGGCTGGCCTGGCTGATGCCACCTGGCAGGCGCGTATCCCCAGCCACTGCAGGCAGGACTCCTGCCCTCAAGCCTGACTGGGGTCACCATGTGGTGGTGTGAGAGCTGCACCCTCCTCAGCCTGACTAGAAGACACTTCTGTGTCAGAAATGTCCTGGTTCTGGAACTTAAAGATTGGAGTGCTGCTCACATGTCTTGTATATGACAAGGAACCCAAGTTCCTTGGTTTGTTAACAGCTGTTTGCTTTGTTAGTCATTCACTCTGAAACAAAAGCCATGTTAGTCCTCTTTCTGGTTTGGGGTAATTTAAAGAATATCTGGATATAGCAAGGTGAGATGTTTAAAAAACATTTGTAACTGCCTATGTTCAATCAGGATTTTCCCGATCTGGTATAATCAAAACAATGTATGTTACAATAAATCTAATGCAGCAACTTTGTAAGAACCTACAATTTAAAATGTAGGAGCACACTGGAAGAGCCTCATTGTTTTCCATTACTTCCAAAAGAGTAAATGCTGTGAATTTCAACCAATAAATCCAGTAATAAAATTCTGCTTCGGTCTGTTTTATCCACTGATATTCCAGTGTAATTATCAGCTTGAGAAACGGTGATCCGTTGCTAGGACTGCTTGAAAACCTCAACCTCCACACATCACCGCCCCGTGCTGATGCACGTTATTCCACAAAGTCCTAGGCCTGCGATGTGTCTACAACAGGATAATACACTGCTCTAACTCAAAGGAACGGTCTGTGGACAAACCCAGCATGTGTCTGGGAGTACACTGACATGTAAATGGTGCTTAAGAAACACGAGGAACTGAAGTCTTTTCAATACTTAAAAGTGTCAAGCATTTTAGTGGTCCTGTCTAACACACCAGGGGCGTGAGAAGGACTGCTGTTTATAAATGGCCTGCAAGTGGAATTCCGATTTCTCAGGTTCAGTCTTCTGCCTGACACAGGCCAACCCCTGGTGCTAAACGCAGCAGAGCGGGTCCTGTGCCTGCGGCCACGAGTGCCCAGCACCCACGTGGCACCATGGCACCTGACCTTGGGTGAGGAGTCCCTCGTCTTCAGCAGAATCTGGTAGTTGAGGGGCTTCCAAAGCGAGTCGTCTGCCATGGCCACTGAGAACTGGGCAAGGCATGGTATCAGGTGCCGTGTCACCCGTTCTTGGAACTTCTCTTCGCCTCCAAGCCTGTTTTCCAGCTGTTGACAGTGAGACAAGGACAGCAGTGGGTCTCTTGCTGTTTGAAAAAAATACTCAGCCTATACGGTATTTTACTATCCTTCCTAATAGCAGGCTCAAAAACCAGGTACTATTTATTCTATTACTCTCTCTAGAGCAAATTTACCACCTTCGAGGAACTCAAATGGAATCACAGCCTGTAGCATCACCCCCTTTCCTCTGCAGAAACAGAGAAGAGCAGCCAAACCCTTACACATTCTCAAGAAACTCAGTTTTTAAGAATTAAAAATGTAACAGACCTTAATCATGCCTTTTATTTGAAAACTTAAAAAGTCAATGCCACTGTGAAGACAAGTTACATTCGTGAGAAACATGAAATCAGTTTTGAAATAAAAATTTCATAAAAAGGAAAAGAAAACTCAGCAAACTGATTCTGGTCAACATAAACCCTGCACGCATGTACCACTCACTCACTGCCCAACTTTTAACAGCAGATGGTTCCACTGGTTACCTGATCCACCAGGGGCATCATCAAGGCTTCCGCTCTCTCTTTACTTAGAAAATGCTGGGTGTCAAAAAGGAAGATTTTGTATAAACAGTTCAGAATAAACTGTAGTAGCAAGCAGCACTTTTCAGGATCATTTTCAGAGTCAAAAAATGCTTCATCTGTAGATTGGGGAGAGTGAAAATGGAAAAACCAAAAAAAGCTGAGTTTCAAATCTCTAGTGTTTAAATTCAAATCACTTATTAAAAGAACTATAAGTAGAGGGGTATTTCTAAAATGATCTAGAAATCAATCAGGATGAAAGAAAATGGACGTCTCGGGACTGGCTCACTTTCAGAGTTGTTAACATTCTCAGTTGTTAAGATTGCTTAGTTTGGCAAATGGACTGCTTATTATTAGCATTAAAGAATAAACCAACTTTAATGTTTTAGAGTTAATTCCAGAAGCAAAGGAATGACCTTTATTCTTTCTCCCAAGTGAGTGAGTTAATATTGTGTGTGTGAAAGTTGCTCAGTCATGTCCGATTCTTTGCGACCCCATGGACTGCCAGGTTCCTCTGTCTATGGAATTCTCTAGGCTAGAATACTGGAGTAAGAGCTGTTCCCTTCTCCAGGGTATCTTCCCAACCCAGGGACTGAACCCAGATTCCCCACATCACAGGCAGATTCTTTTACTGTATGAGCCACCAGGGAAGCCCCAATCAATAAAATGCTAAAACAGTGTCTGACAACTGACTATAAAGTAAGAAATTTATCTTCCTTACTATATCTTGTGTAAGGTACACAGAGCAAGCATGCCAACTGACCTAGAGTCCACTACCTACCTGTTTTGGAGATGTTCACCTGGTTCAAGGTGTCAGCAAAAGGCTTCACTAAGTGACCAGCAAACAGGGTAAAAAGCCCTTTCAGTTTTTCAGCAATGCAATCTGCCAAGTTGTAAAATGTCAACAGCCTGTCCTTGGGAGCATCCTCTGTCTTAGCCCAATCAAATAGCAAAAAGATAAAGAGTAATAATATTAGTTTCTTCTATGGATCTTGTAACTGATATGTAAGAGGAAAGCAAGCTCACCTTGAAGAACAAGGGTCTGAATGTGACCTCAGAAAGTTTGACCACCATGGCTACAAGACAGTCAATGATGTAATTTTCCGTTTTTCCGATTTCCTCCAGATCATTCTAAAAACAGAAGAGCTAATTTATTAGTCAGAGTACTGACATCTAGGTCTAACTCTGGCAGGTACAACAGGTTACACAGCTAAACTTTTCTCTGGCTCTGAGATAGGTGGTAACTTCAGGACAGGCGGGTGGAAACACGCCTACCTCAGCGTGCTGGGTGCGGAAGTCCAGGGCCTCCAGGAAGAACATGGTGAGCTGGGGCTGATGGGAGGCGAGCTCCTCCTTCCTCATCACCCCAATGTGCTCGCGCAAGATGCTCATAAACGGGCCCATGAGATTCTGAAAACACACAGGAGATGTGCTCATTTTTAATACTCCTAGAGTTCATTAATGCATCTGTAATAGCATTAAATAACCATATTCTTCTTTAAGTGAAAATCTAAAAATTTCAGTGCACATCTCCGTCCTCCCCAGTCTAATACCCTGTACAGTCTAACCTTCCAGTTCTTCTCAATCTGCTTGTATGTCTTGTTGATGGCTGGCAGTAACACTCGGGGTGACAGCGTGGTAGCCAGTGTCTTTTTAAGGGACGTGAGACGGACATTAGCCTGGGAGGCAGGACCCATTTCACTAGTGATTTTCTCCAAGTGAATCACCTGTAGGAAATAACCACCACAATTAAGACCACCACAGGTCCTCGCTGAGCGCGTCTGTCTACACACACACACACACAGAGTCGTGGTGAGGATGGAGAAGCCAGTGACTGGGAATGCTCAGTGCACTTAGCCTCACACAGAACTCCTCATGCACCAACCCCAAACGTAAGAATAAACAAAAATAAAGACTTATTTTTAATATTTAATGTAAATTAAAATAGAAAAAAATGGACAGACACCTCTTTCAGGGAGGAGTCAGGGATGCAGGCAAATGGTGGGAGGCAGGACACAGAGGGCAGGGCTCAGGACAGTGATCTTAAGAGGACAAGGATCCAGGGACCATGAGGAGAGCTACGTTCTTTGCTAAAGAATCTAGAAAGCTGCTCAAATGCAGAGGTCCCTTTCTTCATGATGTCTACCTTCATTCAAGGTGTGGCTAGAAAGTATGTGAGGCCATTAAGTCATCTGCGTCAAAGCAGCTAAGGCTCCTAACCTCATAAATGGCCAGTGATCAACACGACACATCGGGGGGCCATTCTCAGGCATTTTCATTTGGCTAGAAATGCCAGGGGCCCACTGTCTGAACTGCAGCACAGGCATTCCACTCTGAAAGACACCTCAGGGTTAAGAAACCCTCACGTTAGGAACAAAGCAGGCATGCCCATTTCTACAAGAAGCTCTATCGGCCCAAGTCCAAAGAGCTCACAGCAAAGAAAGCAGTAAAATACATCCTGCAAAATCAAAGAAGGAAAGAGCCTCATGACAAAGCAGCGCCCATACCAACGTCATGACTGAACTGGAGCGAAAGTGAGAAAGGCACACTTTAGTAAGAAGCAGCACCTCTCGTCAGAATGAGTATCTCTGTGCCAAACGAAAAGTTTCAGGCACAAATATAATGATCAAATCTATAACGTTTCCCTTCCCCTACTGTGGTCACTGACTCACCTGCGACAGGACCGCTTCCAGGTAGGGGCTGATGAAGTGCGGCAGGGTCTCGACCACCTTCTGCAGGGCTGCCAGGGCGCTGAGCAGGTAGACCTCACCCGAGACCAGCTCGCGGGTGCTTCTCATGGTTGTCAGCAGTGGCGGCATCAGGCTGGAAAGAAAGGACACAAGTTTCAAAACTTAAAGCAGAAACAGAGAATGGAAGATGGAATAGAAGTCACCCTGAAAAAATCCAAACCGCCATCCGTGCCCCTTACATTCTGACGTCTGAGCCCATGAAACATCTATACATTTCACGTGACCAAGAGCAAGGGCTCTCCCAGGCCCATAGTACCAACACAATATCACTTTACTTAAAAAATGACAATGTCTTTCAGCTGAACACTTGCTACATGTCAGGTAAAAAAGCCTTGCACGGAAGCAACTGTACTCCAATTTTAAAAAAAGACAAAAAAACCTGTTACTGGTCTACAAAGCAGTAAGTAAGGAGACTGTGAGCAAGCTCTTAAACATTTATAGCAGTTTGGCAGAGTAATTTTATGTCCGCGACTCAACAGTAATAAGAAATTCTGTGTGCCTGTGTTATTGCATTTTCCTAATGTTTTTAGTGTATGTTCTGAAAATAGCAGTCTATGCAATTTAAAAAATTTTTTAACCTCAAAAAAAGAAAAAAAAAAGCCTTGCATGCACTGCCCCATCATTACCCCATGAGACAGGCACTGTCTCGGTTTGTAGGTGGCAAAGCTCTACAGGCTAAGTAACCCTGGCAAGGCTGCACGGCCAGCAGATACCGGAGCCAGCGAGTCAGCCAGGAGTGGCCACTTCCGGCGTGGCCGGCATGGGCCAGTCGAGGCCCAACCATGGAAGGGCTCCTCCGTGAGATGGCGCTGCCACCACTGCTTCCTGGGACTGCTGGTCCAAGGGGAGCAAAACCTGGGGGCAACCCACATCATAAAGGTAAATGAGAATGCTGTGTTTTCCAGTTTGAAGAAAAGATCACTTCTCTAACAAAGTGAATTTTATGAAACTTCTACTAACAGGCAAAAAAAAAAAGGCACTAAGGTTTTACTTCTCAGTTGGTAGCAGAAACCTTGTACGGTGGTCCTGCCCCAGGTCCCCTCGCATACCTAGGGAGCTGAGGGATGGCCAGGGCTTCCAGGGTGGAGACCACCTCGGCCACGCAGAGCAGGGCACTGCCCAGGACGTTCTTCTCCTCCTTTGCACCCAGAGCAATCAACCGCACAGTGGTGTTCAGCACTGAGACGAAAGGCTCTGGATTTTCTGCACCGAAATTCTTGCATAAGAGCTTTAAGGTATACAGAGCCGTCTGTCTGTTTATTGGTTGTCTTCTAATGTCTTTCTTTTATGCTTCACCATGGCCACGAGGACGGGGACCAGGTCGAGGAAATGGTAAATCTGAGGAAGACAGCCAGAATTCCCAAACAATTAAAGCTGCAAAGAAATGCTAGTCTTCTGTCCATTTTTACTGCTTGAGATTGCTTAAACAGAGATCTGACCAAGAAGTCCTAAGCCATATGATGATACACAAGCAACCATTTCCCCACTGTGTTACTTACGAATAAATAAATGCATGTGCTTGCAATCAATTCTGTATTTATATAAAGCACCCTACCAGTTTGGAGTGAAAAAGGACTAGAATCATGCTAAAGTTAAGGCAATATGTGGTCAATATTAAGCAAGAATTCCATTTGGTTGCAATTCCACTCTAATTGCTCTTATAACACATCTATAGTGCTCCTACCAGAGTTAACATCACATTTAAATACACAGGCATCACAACATTATCAGATAATAACATACTTATTTAAATTGTACCATTAGAGAACCTACAAGGAGTTAAATGCAGCTCTGATAAAGCAAGGAATGGGTAATGGGTCTGTAGCACAGTCTTCACTTACAATTTTCTTCTTCCAGGAGGTTTTCTGCTGTAGCTTGTTGTTCAAAAGATCCAAAGCTTTCCGGCGAACAGACGGCAGTGGGTTCTCCAGCAGTCCTCTGATCACGGGGATGAAGGTTTCTGTGGGCAGCAAGGCATTGACCTACACAGCAGTTTCACATTTAACAAAAGAGGAAAATATAAAATACAAAAGGGAAGATGAATTATTTAAGACAGATTTCCACTTGCTGCACACCTTCAAAATATGAGGCGTTTTCATACACCAATTCTTACCTAGTTCTTACACTCAAGTTTCAGGGAGGCATGACTCACCAGATTTATCAAACACACAACAGCAAAAGAGGATGCTATCAGTAAGCTAACTGCTCAACGCCACACGGATAAGCAGTTCAGCTCAATGTTAAACAGTTGTCCTGGCCAGTGATTTTACTGGTGAACTACACACTCCACTAATAGGTTATCATTTATTCCACTTGAATAAACTGTAACGTCATACAGTAGGATGTGACTCAACATTTAAAGCTAATGCTTTAAATTTACTGAGATACACCATCTCATAATCAGTAGGTAAGCAACTGTTTTTCAGACAAAATGATCTCCAGGCATCAAATTCTTTTCCAAGAAAAATCTGAGCTGCGTTCTATTAAGAGAAGGTATCACTAACTTTATTCTTAAAGTAAAACTTCCTGATAAGGAACTTGACAATGACATAGCACAGCAACAAAACACAGAAGATGGAGAGAAATAAATGCCCACCTTGTCCAGCAAGTCATAAGCTTTACTGAGGAGTGCTCGCCAGAACTTCCCAGTTAGCTTGTCTGCATTTCTCTCCATGGACTGTGCTACAGCATTGATGTAGCCAAGAACTGTTTCTAGCAACCTGGAACACAGGAGACGCGTGTGAGAGTTGTAACTTCTTCCAGCTTTCTGATTAGAAGTTTGAAATTATTTCCAAATACAAATTAAAGAAAGAAAGGGAACATACCTCTGTTCCAGGCCTGTCAACACCTGAGGACCGCCACTTTCAACTACCTGATTTTTAAAGAAGAACAATATGGACATATGTTCATTAGAACAATATGAGTCAGTGATGAAAAATCACTGAAGTAAGTGAAGGGAAACTTCAGAAATTCTTCAACTCACTCCCCAGTGTTTTCTGATATTACAACTTAATCAGGTCCAAATCACTCCCATCATACTGTATTAACTCCACTTCCCTTAATTTATTTTGATTACATTTTATAGATATTATCTGTAAAGTACTACAAACATTCAGAAAAATACAGCAAATGATACATAACACTTACCTATTAATTTTATGCAATGTTAACCTTTTGTGAGGCCTGTATCTAATTTTAAGATGTTAATAAACATGAAGGGTCCAGCTGTAGTCCCCACTTTACTGCTCTCTAATCCCAATCTCCTCCCACCCCGAGCCCCACAGACTTCAACCTGCAGTTACGTGTCATTAAGAGTAGTACCTACCAGGCAGCAACACACTTTCCTTGATGACATTGGATTTTGAGGGGTCTCTCTACAGTGACTCATGTTGCTCTAGTTCACTTATTTTAACTGCACACACTATTCCTCCTGATGTATTGCAACCTATTCATTCACCTCTCTTTGTGGATATTTAGTTTATGTCACCCCCCTCATCCTTTTTTCCTTTAGTAACAGTGCTAAAAAGAACCTTTCTCCTTGAGCATCTAGCCATGTTTTTGTAAAGAAAGGGAACTACTAGATCACAGGGGACAACATCTTCACCTTGACTGGACCCTGCCCAGCACCTCCTGAAGTGGCAGTACCGAGTCCCACTACCCAATCCCGTGCAGAACAATGATCGTGTCCCCACAGCCTTGCGGCTTCCTGTATTAACAACTTTAAAATTTCTGCCAGTTTGATAATATCACAGTGGCATCCCCTCTAATCTGCATTTTCCTTCTTACTAAGGAGGCTGTTTCATCTCACTGGCCATTTGAGATTCCTCTTCAGTGAATTCGTATTGCTTGCCAACTGTTCTAATAGAAACGGATGCCTCTTGACTTACAAACAGCAATAATCTTGTCTTAGTCGGTGGTTTTCCTTTCATTTTGCTTATGGTGCCTTTTTATTGAAGTTTTTAAGAAATTCTTCTCCACCCTCTGGTTATGTTTTCTTTGATTTTCTTCTCAAAGTGTCAAGCACTCCTTTTCACACTGAAGTTTTTAATCTACCTTTTGTTTAATCTAACTTCATGTGTGATGTGAGCCTTTCCCCCCTACTTGGCACAAATCATACCAGACCTAGGTCTCGCACACTTCTCTCCCCACTGTCAAGCGGTGCCGCCCGACATGAGAAGTGCTGCTTACATCACGTGGGGGTGGCAAGCTGATGTCCAGTCACACTGATCCACTCGCAGCATCAGGCACCACCACCGTCCTCGACTCTGCTTGACACAAGCAGTGTCTACACTGGTCACTCTCAAGCAAGCTTGCTTAGCTAATTACTAGTTGACAAGTCTGTCAAGTCCTTTTCTGATTCTTACACTCGTTCCTTTAGCTGAGTGTGAACAGTGACCCAGGGCACCCTTGTTCCAAGCTCTGATGGGCAAATGTTCAGGTCTCATGATGAAGTGTGGTATAAACCATGTCTTTATCAGGCTAAAGAGTTCCACTGACCTCATGATGCTGACAATCATTGTCCTTAAGTCATGAGTTAAGTACAGAATTCACTAAGCTCTCTGTCTGAATACTTCAGTGATCACAGATTTCCTCTCTCTATCAGTTCATGCATTATAAGGACAGAGATATTCAAACGCTCAGCTATTCTTGTGTTCCTGGTCATGACCCCGCCTCTTCTGTTTCTTCATGTCTTCGTTTCCGTATGTACTTCTTTCCCTCTTGTTGTTTAAAGTTTAACACACAAACAGAAAGGTGCACAAATAGTGTGTGCAGAGCTCAATATATGTGGTAAAGAAACAACATATTATCAGCACCTCAGAATTCCTCCCTTACCTGACCCCGACTCCTGCCCTCTCCTCCTTCCAAAGACAGACACTGTTGTTACTTCGAAAACCACAAGTGTGTTTTGCCTGTTTTTGAACTTAATAGGACAGGAGCCGCAGGATGCATTCTTTCTGCCTTCTTTCCTTAGATGTTACACTGATGAGTGTCAACAGTGTGTCAGTGAGGCTCACCCACGTCCAGTGACGATGACAGACACTTTATCCACTCCGCTGCTGATGGACACTTGGACTGTTCCCAGTCCTGGCACCGTCAATAACGCTACCATTAACATACTTTGCAATGTCTTTCGGTGCACACATTCATACACTCTGCTGAGCCACGGGGTTTATGCATATACAATCTTAGTAGGTCGTGCCCAGCACACGTTCATGTTGAAGTGAATAGCACTATTTGTTTTCTAGTATAGGTATGCCTCATGTTTTCATGAGAGACTTGCCAAGCTATTTTTACTAGTCTAAATCACAATTTCTTCAGGAAAAGCAAAATTATATCATAAATACATTTAAAGAAATCTCACCTTTCTGATAAAATTGTTGGAAGCCAGGAGCTGAGACATGAAGGACACAGACAGAAATTTAAAATGCCGCAGCTGCTTGCTAGTGTGAGCATCTACGTTAAAGACCTGCAGCATTTCTTCTTGTGATTCACTCTTGTTAGATACTGATTTGGGAATGGTTTCTGAAAAAGAACAATGAACAAGTGACCTCACTCATCTTCGACCTGATATCTAGTGTATAGATACAGATATTAACGAGCATGGTAAACACATACAAGTTTTAGAGAGAACTCTGTTATGCATAAAATACATGTATATTACTAAACATATCTATATAATATACATGAAAAGAAACTGAAAGTGTTAGTTGCTCAGTCATGTCTGACTCTTTGCCACGCCATGGACTGTAACCTGCCAGGTTCCTCTGCCCATGGACTTCTCCAGGCAGGAATATTGCAGGGGGTATTATAGCATTCCCTTCTCCAGGAGATCTTCCCAACCCAAGGATCAAACCTGAGTCTCCTGCATTGCAGCCAGATTCTTTACTGTCTGAGCCACCAGGGAAGCCCTATATAATTTGTTATATCCACGTTTTCCTCTTCTAACTTAGTGAAAGATATATTTACAAATAAAATATCTGGCAGCCCTGAGAATACAGTATATAAGACAAAAGCAAACAAACAAAAAACAAGGCAACTGAGACAAACAAATGGAAGACAAAGATCTTGCAAAAAGAGTCTAAACTGGCTCCATGCCCCATTTCTGAAGCTACAGAGGCATGTACTTTGATGGCCCACAACGGACTGAAGGAGGGTCATCCCTCCCCTTCAACATTTAAACGTAAAAGCTTAGGACGTTTGTCCTTAAACTCTGTAAAATTCCACACTCAAATGTATTGAATATAAAAGGAGTATGTGTCTACTGGTGGCCACTTACAAATCACTGTCCTAGAGGGTGAATCAAAATTCAGGCTTTGTTGTACTTAGCCTGTCACCACACATGGCTCGCATTTTAATGGAAAGTCTAGATACAGCTATAAGGTCCTACTAACTTGCTGTCTTTTTACTATAATTCATCCCACTCAGAATACTCCATAGCCCACATACCAGCAGAGAGACATGAAAACCGTTTGAGGAATGGCAGGTGGAAATCCTACTTACTGTTTTCTACAAAGATCTGAGAAGGTGACAGCCATATAAATCACTGACTTGCTTTAAAAAACCTTCTAAAGACATGCCAGGGGCTCTGAGGATACAGTGCACAGTCTTCTGCTTCTCTCAAGCTTCCAAATCAAACGATAATTAACATCTGACTTACACCTACCTTCCTTTTCCTCTGGCAGCTTCAGTAAGTACTCAAGAATAGTCATCAAGCTTTGGATCTGATGCTGGACACTAAACTCACAACAGACGGAAATCCAAAATTCAGTGTCTGCCTCTAAAATAGCATCCTGTGTAGAGGAGAGAAAGAAATAATAAAACCGTACCTCTCCAATTTACATTACTTAACAAGTACAAATAAGGGAAACATTTAAAAAATACTTCTCAGCACACAAAGCCACTCCACACTGACCATAAGGACGGTCATGTGTATGACTAGAAGAATCAGATAGTGAGCTCCTTACATAATAAAGCCAATTTACAAGAATTAAGAGGTTTAAGTCCAGGATAAACTGCATTATGATTTCTGATAGAACTGAATTACTTAACACAGGTTCTAGGGACCTAGAACCTATCCGGGACCCCACTGTCTAAGAAGTCATTTAGAAACAGCCTTAGACCTGTAAGTCCCCCCTCATCTCTCTCAACAGGGCTCTTCAAAACAGTTACCTGCATCTCACTGACCTCTATAACACTGACTCTCCTCTCCTGCCCCCTGAAATGAGACACAGTTTAATTCCTGTACAGCCCTATGCTGTTGAGCTTAAAACAGACCCACCCAGCATGGCACCAATTGTTTCTTAAATTCCAGTCACCCTCAGGAGAAGTCCTGTTACTCCAAGGATAGTCAGTGCCTCAGGCTCTGGAACTAGGTCTAACGAATATAAAAAATGCCTTTAAAGCACTTCTGAGCTCATGCGCATTAAGCATCACCAGCCCCAAGTTTAAAGTGAAAAGTAATGCAAAATCTATGTGAAACACCTCCCATTTTCTCGTGTCACCCTGCTCTGTGCTCTGACCTTTTCTCCATAGGCGGCCGCCAGCACGGTTTTAGTGACATACTGTTCAAAGAGCAGGACCAGGAGAACCCAGAGGAACCTCTCTGCACCCAGCGTGTCAACAAGCTGGACAAGGACAGGCAGGCGCCTGTGCTCGGGCACATGGGGTAGCGCGTCCACGAACACGTTAATGATCTTGACCACGATGTCCTCCACGTTCCTCGTGACTTCAGAGGAGTCACCACCGTCAGACTGCAGGGCAGCAAGCAGGGGACAGCAAGGAGAAGCCATGAGACAAGCTTTAAGTAGACTCGAAAAGGCCTTCTGGTGTGCCCCCAAGATAGTTATCAAAGGAATTCTAACAAAGACCAATCAGTAGGTATTCAAGGAGTACAGACTACGTTCCCATGAGTACAGACCACAAAGTGCAAGACGTGAGCCCTGCCCGGAAGGAGACACGTCATCTCCACCAGACACCACGCTCCAGTGAAAAGACTGCAGAGGCCCACCACAGGCCCTGAGAGCAAGGCTGCTCTTGGGGTGTCAGAAAAACCAAACAGGATTTGAGCTATGCCTGGAGAAGGACAGTATAATCTAACAAGCGCAGCAGTACAAAGCCAAGAGCCCCCTGCTGCTTTCAGAATACAATTCTGACCATCTGGTATGGGTGCATGAAAGACAACTGCTGAATGAAAGAAAGAGTGAAGAAAGAGACACGGCTGGCTAACCCAGTGGCCCTACTTCCACCTGACTTTGCTTTCCACATCCCTCACACACACTGCGCACAACCCCAGGCCAGGACTGCCAGCTGTTTCAGAGAACAAATCCCACCCTCTTCATCCCAGTCTGAAGCGCGTTTCTTATGGAAGTCTGTGGTCATCCTGGCCCATATGGATAGGCCTTCCCCTACAGTGAACTCTTCGTGTTTCTCTATCCCACTGGCACACATCACACGAATGCATGATGCTAGTTTCCTTTTTATATATGTGTCCCACACTGGCTAATTTGCTGGACACAAAGAACACCAACCTTACACCAAGATTAAAAGGAGAAGGTGCTCAGTATGGTCACTGAGGAAATGGTCAATAACATGAGAAAAGAAAGTAACAACACTGGAGGTAGAGAGAAAACACAAGTGGATAACCATGCCCATTCATCTTAAAGGCTACATTTTAGCTTCAAAGTCTTCACTTCTTACTGAGACTAGGCTGTTGCAGACCAGGACTCAGTCATCTCTTTGTGTTCTAAGTTTCAGAGAACACTTGGTAAACGTCTGTTAAATTGTATGTTAACACATTTGCCACTGTACCTTTAAAACTTATCTGCACAGGCCTACTTAAGGGTCTCATCAAACTGATGCAATGTCCTGAGATACACCCTGACTATAAACTCACTCTGTCAGGAGAACAGTAAGGTGCTTGTCTAGTTTATAGCCTTGCAGTACAGCACAATCAGCTGGGGATGTTTAGAGATATTTCTGGAAAAGATGTTATTTCCAAGACTATTCCTTAGCTTCACCACTCTAAACTTTAATGGGCACTGATACCTGAGCATTCTGGAGAGGCTTTTAATGTCATTTATTAACTACTACTTGAATCTTACGCTATGTAAAATCTTAAAATATATAACACCAACGACGGTAGAAAACTCACCTGAATAAGTGCTGGAATAACCATTTTCACCGTCTTGTTGATAACCTGGAAACTGTAAGTATCATCTAGACGCATCACATTGGCTCCCATGAATGTAAAAATAGACATGATATTGTGTAGAACTTTATCCTGAAAGCAAACACATTTTTCAACATTTTCCATCTTAAGCAGATCAAATGTCAATGATTCATTACAACTTAGCAATAAAAAAATATAACCTGGCTTAAAAACAGGTAAACGATGCACAAAGACATTTCTCACAAATAAACAGCTGATAAGCACATGAAAAGATATCAACATCAGTTATGAGGGAAATGCAAAATCCAAGTCAGAAAGCATCGATGAACATGTTGATGAAAGTGTTCTGGAAATACATAATGGTGACAGCTGTACAACTTTGTGAGTAAACTAAAACCACTAAATCGCACACTTCAAATAGGGAGATTTTGTAACAATACGAACTGTATTTCAATAAAAACAAAAGAAAAATATCAATGATTCTTAATTGTTTCTGGATTATCAACCCCGTTGAGGGCTACTGACTCTATACCAAGGGAAAAAAAAATCCCATACACATGATTTTAGTAGATTAAGAGACCCACAGAAGCTCATGGAGAACCAAAAATCGTCAGTTAAGAACATATCCCTTAGATGAAAGTAATTTCCAGCTCTTCAAAAATCTTTAAATGAAGTATTTCTATAAGGAACATGATTTCTTTAACCGAGGTAGTTTATAATCAAATTACTTTTAAGTCCACTTACTGGAGTTACCTTGCACCAAGTGCCACGCTAAGTGCTAACCATAAATTATCCAGTCCTACTCTCACAATTCTACGAAGGTTACTGTATTTTCCACTTTACAAAAGGCGGAGCCAAAGCTTAGAAAGATCAACCAGCTCACTGCCTCAACTAAAGAGGCAGGCCTGGGAGTCCCACCTGCACTGTAAGATCCAGAATGCCACAGAATCCCAACCACGTGCACCTGTATATGTCCGCGGAAGAAACCATCCAATATCTGCATAAGCCTTAAAATCATTAACACTCACAGGAAAGATTCCAGCAACAGTACCCAAGAGTAGAAGGGCATGGTGATGGGTCTGAGGCATCTCAGAAACACGGATGCACTGGACTATCAATTCCACGTTGAATTTCTCCTCATCCAGAATGTCTACAGGGCAAGAAATAAAAAATCTCCAAGTGGAGATTCATTCACACTCAGAGCAGATAATCCATCCCCACTTGCTTCCAACAAAGTACGCACCTCTGGGTATTCTGCCACCTTCTGGAGACAGTTTTTGGCAGATGTTAAGCAGAAACTAAGAATTAACTGTTTGGTGTATTCCATGCTTCCTTGCTCCGGTGGCAAAGGCTCTAAACACCTTCAGGAATCCCGGAAGAGAAACGATGGGAAATGAAAGGGTTGTACAGTTTCAGTTCTGCAGTAATGACCGATGCCTAGAGCACATATTAAATGAGGAAGAACTAAAATATTAACATTATGTCTATAAACACAGTGTGAGATTTCGAACACTGATTCTTCTATTGCGGGCAGGCGCTGACGTCACATTACCTCTCCTTTCTACTGAACTTTCCATCAACCCATTTTGAACCTTCTTGGAGGTCAACCTTGAGAATTACTTTTTCTTCAGACGAGAGCACACATCCACCGTGCAAGGCACACATTATGGCTCTCTAATGATGCGGGGCTAAAAGACACCAGGTGTCACACTACAGCCTTAAGCAGAAGTCGTGATGCCCCAGGGACACAGTACTGAAAGTGAAGCAGGAAAGCAGGCTGCAAGGTAAGTGCACACTGACTACACAATACAGGACGAAGGCTAGTTTCAGGCCTTGGCAAACAGGTTCCTATAACCACACTTTAAATCCTCCAACCATAGTATTCAACTTGCATTGTTTTACAGACTAGCTGAGCAAGAAAAGAGTGTGAAAACAGGCAAGAATTAGAATCTTATTCTCTCACAGATCAAAGCAAGTGTCATTACCTTGACAGCAGGTTAAAAAGAGTCGGTATCAGTATCTGAGGATTTTTGAGTTTCTTTTTGTGTTGCAATAATTCCAGGATGAGGGTTACTCTTTGCCAGTAAGAACCTCCAACTTCCTGGACAGATTCTTGATCTTGTGATTTTCTGGGAATCAGACAAGACAAAAAGAAAAACAAATACTGTCGATGTTAAGCACAAACTATTGCAACCAATTATGGCACATTGATGGGCATCCAAAAGAGTCACAATGGTTCCAAACGGTCCCGGCCCGGGGACAGCCACGCTTACTTGGGCTGCATCTTCTGCCTCCTCGTCTGCTGAACTGTGCCTAAGACTTGGCTTTATCTGGTGGCTCCAGTTCTATTCTGACTTGTTCAGCATTAACAGAAATCTAGAATATTAAGGAGGAATGGGTGATGATAGGATTCCACGGGATTAGAGCAGTTTACGTAGATTTAAAGAGATACAATGCAAACATCTCTGTCCCATTTTACGTCTCCCTATGACCCTAGAACCCAGTCCAATACCCAAAGGGAAACTTCACTGACAATCCCTTATGTATTCCTTGGGGAATTTTCGATCTATCAACAGCTCTATAATGATTAGACACACACAGGAGCACATTATCACACTGCTCTGTACCTTAATTTGTCCCACTTAGAACAAATTTTCTTAGAAACCTAAGAAAATATGTTGTAATTCTGAGAACTGCAGAATCTGGATACTAGGACTTCACCATGCTATTATGTATTTTTGTGAAAGAAAGTTTCCCTAAAAAGCACAACAAAGCAACACACAGGGTAATTAGGTAGTTATTCAGATCTACAGCTAGGTTTCAACATACATATAAACCAATGAGCAGATTCTCAATTCCATTCTATGTGTCATTAAACAACTTAAATTAAGTAGAATAATAATCCGTGACCCTGCTGAACATCAAGTCACTATTCCTTTCTGTTCTTGCCTAGGAGGTGAGTAACACCTAAACTAACACACACCCTAACCGTTCACAACTAAATATTTCATACCATAAAAGTAATAGTGAGGACTTACATCTTTGATTTTGCACTTCTCTATGACCTACTTTTCTATGATTCTGTCTAATGGGAATATCTGACTTCCTAAAGGAATTACAAAAGGGAGAAGGCTTAAACATGACATTACTTGGAAGAGAATAAATATTAATAAACAAATGACAAGTTTGAAACTTACCCCTTTGAAAACACTGCTAACAGTCTGAGAACAATGTGAGTTCTTACAGTTCACCAATAAATCAAACAACACACACAAAAGCTTCTGCTGCACCTTTTCATCTGTTATAGCTGCGAAAAATGGCTTCGTAATCTAGAGGCAAGAAAAGGCAATTGAGATCTATGAACAAACCTGAATTCTAAAAATGATGTTTCCATCGTCTTACAATGTGAAATTGGTCCCCATTTTGTCAGTTTAAATGATTCGTGTACATCACCCAGTTATGAAAACATGGGTCAAATATATCATATTCCTTTGAAACATGTTCAGACCATTTTATCTTCTCGAAGTAAACATTACAAATTTTCAAAAGCTTAACATGCTTTAATCTCTGAAAGAAATCACTGACCTTTTCGAGAGCTGTAATCTGAATGGTTGGCATTCCCGTACAAAGTTCCTTTGTTGTGTGCACAGCTTTTAAAAATATATCCAGACTCTTCGGGTCTTTATGTAAAAGAGAAGCTGAATGTTCATTATATTTTCCCAGAGCAAGATGCAGGGCAATGGCCTCATCTTTCAGGACAGCTGTGGGCTCCTTCTGGCTCTTTTCTAAAAGTTGGTCTATCATTGACAACAGCTGAGAAAGCACCAGCTAAAGTTTGGAAAATTTATTAGTAAATATTTATACTGATGCAAGTTTTTCCTTGCTGTACAAAAACATCCAAAGATATGTTCTAAGACTAGAAGCTTAACACAGAAGAAAAAAACCAACAGTAATGACCTCTTAGACATAAGGACAGCTATTAATCCAATTAAGGCACCCAGGTCCCTCATGACAGTTCAGTCTGTAATAATCAAAAGCTCTGAATCTTTCAGTAGTAATAATCTGTGGGCATTCTAAGGCTTTCTAAAAACAGGAAATACAAATTGAAGTTTTAGACTACAAAAATAAAATTAAACTTTTCCACACATTTCCAACTTGGTATAATTAATATTAATTCAAATTATATATGTGAAGTCTTCAATAACTAAAGCAGCAGCCAGCAAATTATGGCTTGCAGGACACGTTCAGAGGACCATCTGTTTCTGTAAATTTTGTTGAAAATCACAGGCATGCTCTTCTGTTTACATACTGTCTGAGGCTGCTTTGGCAATATGATGGCAGAGCAGAGCATCTGCAAAAGAGCTGTACAGCCACAGGGCCTAAAATAGTTATTATTTGGTCCTTTACAGCAGGGATCCCCAACCCCAGGGTTGTGGACTGGGGCTGGGCTGTGGCCCATTAGAAACTGGGCCACACGGTAGGAGGTAAGCAGCAGACGAGTGAGTGAAGCTTCATCTGTATTTACAGCTGCTCCCCATCACTTGCTTTACTGCCTGAATTTCTCCTACACTCAGATCAGCGGTGGCGTTAGATTCTCACAAGAGCATGAACCCTAACCTGAAAGTCAAGGCAGACTATCCCCAGATGGCCACAAAACAGAAAGAGAGTGCACAATAAAATAATTCCCTTGAATTATCCTGAAACCATCCCGCCACCCCTTCTGTGGAAAAAAGGTCTTCCGCAAAACCAGTCCCTGGTGCCAAGAAGCTTGGGGACACTGCTTCATAGAACAAGACTGTCAATTCCTAGTTTAAACTGTATCAGGAACAACATAGAACTGACACAGCCATCTATTTTCTTGGCCTGGACAATATAATGAAATGTCTTTTACTTCATTTTATCCTCTTTTGGGCTTCACTAGTGGCTTGGTGCTGCTGCTAAGTCGCTTCAGTCGTGTCCGACTCTGTGCGACCCCACAGATGGCAGCCCACCAGGCTCCCCCGTCCCTGTGATTCTCCAGGCAAGAACACTGGAGTGGGTTGCCATTTCCTTCTCCAATGCATGAAAGTGAAAAGTGAATGTGAAGTTTCTCAGTCTTGTCCAACTCTTCGCGACCCCATATACTGCAGCCCACCAGGCTCCTCCGTCCATGGGATTTTCCAGGCAAGAGTACTGGAGTGGGGTACCATTGCCTTCTTCATCACTAGTGGGTCAGTGGTAAAGAATTCATCTGTCAGTGCAGGAGACTTGGGTTTGATCCCTGGGTTGGAAAGATCTCCTGGAGAAGGAAATGGCAACCCACTCCAGTATTCTTACTTGGGAAATCCATGGACAGAGGAGCCTCGTGGGCTACAGTCCACAGGGTCACAAGAGTCAGACTTGACTAGCGACTAAACAACACTACCTCTCTCTTACTTCTCCAACTTGCAGTCCAGTCCCAAGATTGGTAAGGTCCAGAGGAGTTTCTGGAACACAAGGATAGGGAGCAGTTTTCTCTGGCTTACGAGCACAAACCATCACACAAGTGGCTCATGAACCTCTTTCTTTCGTAACACGGGCTTCTCTGGATCCACAGAGAAAGCTGTTTGTCCCCTCACCTCTCCAGAAATGTTCAGCCATGTATATTTTAAAAAAGAATAAACAATTTTGAAATATACATAAACTTTTATGTTCAAATATTATTATTTTGTGGAGATTTTCACCTGAGAATAAACAAAAACTGTTCTTCATCAATGCATTGTCATCTGTTTTCCCTTTGATTTTAAAATTCATTTAACATCAAGTCAATGATGAGACAGGGATAACACACAATTTTAAAATGGACAGAAATGCACTACTGCTTGTTTTTTGTACCCTGTATCTTTTTCCTCCACCTCAGCTCTTCTCTCTCTCATATTAATATGAAAGTATTCACGCCTGAGTGTGTATATATATAACTCTCACAGTCTTATACACACATGACTAATTAAAATAATCTTCACTAACATCACCTGGAATGGATATAGCCCCCTTAAATTACACATACCTCATTGTTGATGTCCTGAAGTACTTTCATCAAATCTTTTGTAATATAAGATGGGCAACTATATACACAATAAAGGAGGTTTTTCAAAGTTTCAGATAACTTCTGATGAGATTTCAGCTTCTTTTCACTCTGCAGTTCCTCAAATAAAGTTGCCAAGTCCTAGGATACAAAAAAGAAAAGTTGCTTAAAAAAAAGGGGGTGGGGGTTCCATGTGCTACTCAGGGAAGATGCTTTCCCAAATGATATGACTCAGCTCACGATTTTTCATTTCCCCCTGAAACCTGAATAGGAAATGATATCACTACCCATCTGGTAGCTTCCTACCAACACTGGTCTTTTAGCCAGTGACAAGATAGCAGAAATGCAACATGATACTGCTATAGTATCATGCTAAAGCCGAAGCTCCAGTTCTTTGGCCACCTCATGCGAAGAGTTGACTCATTGGAAAAGACTCTGATGCTGGGAGGGATTGGGGGCAGGAGGAGAAGGGGACGACAGAGGATGAGATGGCTGGATGGCATCACGGACTCGAGGGACATGAGTCTGAGTGAACTCCAGGAGTTGGTGATGGACAGGGAGGCCTGGCGTGCTGCGATTCATGGGGTCGCAAAGAGTTGGACACGACTGAGCGACTGAACTGAACTGAACTGCTATCTCTTTAAGATTAGGGGATAAAGATGTGCAGATACTGACATATCAATTTCTAAATTCAATGACTTATCCAATCAAATGCCCTGCAAAGCAGAACATCAACGAAGGGGAGAATGGCTCACATGTCCACAACGGTCTGCACACACTCCATCTTCTCTGCCACTGAGTTTACCTGAACAACATAGGTGGCATCTGAGGTGATCTCCTCTGCTTTAGGAACCACGTGATCTATGACCAGGTGAAACTGGGACGCCACTCCACTGAGGGCCTGGAGACAGTGAATGGCAGCCCTTCGGACTTCTTTTATGGGGCTACCCAGATTAATGAGTAGAGATATCACCACTAAAACCAAAGGGAAAAACATTTAAGTAACAATTGAAAACATTGAAACAGCATAAAACTGCAACAGTATCAAGAGGTACATGATGAAAACTTTCCTCCCAGCTCAAACCCCCTCTCTGAAGTCACTGTTTAATCATTTCACTACCCTAGAGAAATGCCAGATGTGTACTGGTGTGCTTGTCTGAAAAGACATGCGACCAGAGCACAAACGTCCTATTGTGCACAGCTGCTCTCACATCTCAGTGTACACTGGGACTGTTTCCCACACCACTATTGATACATACATAACTAACTTAAATCGCCTTTTAAAATTGCACACAAATGCTAGATTATGTTGTCCACATTTTTAAAAACTAGTACCTTACTAGTAAAAGTTTAGATCGTTTCTAGTCTTTTGGCATTAAAACTGCGCAACAAACACCCTGTACATACACCCTTGAGCAAGTGTGCAGAGGAAATAACCCGCTCGTGCATCAGGCTTGGCAGATATTTTGTCCTGAATTGATGTTTGCTTTCACATTCTTTTTGATGGGGAAACTTTATAGCTTTATAGGATAATCTTTCTTCTAGCTTTATATGTTGCTTAGAAAGGTGCTCTCTTTAAAAAGCATCTACCTCTATATTTAGATAGTGATCATACGTACTCCAAATTTTCTAACACTAAAGCTAAGTTTTCTTTTTAATGTGCAATCTTCAGTTCAGCTCACATTTCTGTCTAAGGAATAAGGCTGGAGTCAAACTTCTTTAATATTTCCAAATGACTAGCCAGATGTCCTGTTTAATATTCAACCTAAGAACCCCACAGATCTGGGATGTCAGCTTTATCATTCATACATCTCACTAGTATTTGAAAGGCATCTATTTCTGCCAACTAAAACCATGTTCAATAAAACTGATGAATTTAACAAGAATGTTTCTGTTTCCCCAATTATGTGGCAAAAATACTAGCTTCTGATTTGAGAAATATTTTCACCATGTTACTCCTATTCTGCTGTCACTTAATTAGGGATAGTTACTGATTTTTATCTCATGCCTTTTCAGATCTTTGGACATGATTATATGAGTTTTCTCTAGCCAATTACATAATAGAGTTCCTAGTTTTGAACCTATTTTGTCCTACTGGAATGAACTCTGGGGAAATGTTTATTCTCTAAAATAATACTCCTGGACCCAACAAATATTTTATTTAGAATTGTTGCATTATTATTCAAAGCATCCATCATCTTTTGTCTGTCAGCATGTTGTGCTGGTTTTAAACAAAATCTGGAAGCTTTCTTTCATTCTATGCCCTGCCCAGCTCAACAACATTGAAATAAACTGGCTTCAAGAATCTGGTAAAATGAATCTGTGAAAGCAACTAAATCAGGAGTTTTTTGAAAGAGAAGTCTCTGGGATAAAGAGAACTAATTTCCTTTTATAGTAATTAGTTATTATGCTTTATTCCATGCTATTTACTGGGACAAATTTTGGTAATTTTTATCTTGCTAGAAATGACCCATCCTATATATACTACTTCTGGAATGCCAAGAAACAGTATGACAAGTGTTCATATCTTTCTGAGGTCATGTAAAAGTTAGACTTTCCTGGTCTCCAGAAAATTAATTTACAAAATAAAGCCAGAAATGAACAGCTGAAAAGTTGAATTCACAAGGGCAGCTTCAGGCCCAGGTATCTATTTGCTAGAATTTCCAGTCCTTTTTCTTTTGAACAACATCATGTTTTTTGTAATTATATGAAAACAAATACCAGCCAAGATTCCTTATGGATAAGGTATGGCTAGATGCTCACTGCAGAGAAGGAAATGGCAACAGTCTCCAGTGTTCTTGCCTAGAGAATCTGTGGACAGAGGAGCCTGGTGGGCTGCTGTCCATAGCGTCGCACAGAGTCGGACACGACTGAAGCGACTTAGCGTGCATGCATGCATGCATGCACTGGAGAAGGAAATGGCAACCCACTCCAGTGCTCTTGCCTGGAGAATCCCAGGGATGGGGAGCCTGGTGGGCTGCCGTCTGTGGGGTCGCACAGAGTCGGACACGACTGAAGCGACTTAGAATGCATACATGCATGCATTGGAGAAGGAAATGGCAACCCACTCCAGTGCTCTTGCCTGGAGAATCCCAGGGACGGCAGAGCCTGGTAGGCTGCCGTCTCTGAGGTTGCACAGAGTCGGACACAACTGAAGTGACTTAGCAACAACAGCAGCTCACTGCACACTAGCAGTGGAGTGGTCCAAAGACAGGTGCCACGAGTAAGCACCCTCTATCTGGGCCTAGGCGATGCTAGTGGTCCTTGAGCTTTCAAGCAGAACGGAACGCACCTCCTGTTTTTAACAGTCCTGTGACATGTCTAGGGAGCATAAATGCAGAAGTACTTTAGGAAGGGGGAGGCGACAGAAAGCAAAGCAGCAGGAGCATAAAGGGAGCGCACCTTGCTGCAGCGCCACAGGAAACGTTAGTCCTTTGCTGTGCTGCCTGCAAAGAGACACGGCCCTGAAAAGCCACTGCCTTTAATGCTAAAGGATACCACATTTCATACCTAACTAGAAAATCTAACTACTTACGACTTTTGTTTTAAAACTCACAACAGTGGATAACTATTTTCGTAAAATATGGCATATCTCCATATAAAATATTCTGCAGACATTTAAAAAATATATAATTATATATATTAATATAGAAAGATGCTTGCAGTGTATTCAATGAAAAAGTTTAAGAAATGTGCTGGAAGTTCACATCTAAAAAACCTAAATACATCTTCTTAAAAGTAAATCCAGGACTTTCTGGTGGTCCAGAACCCACCTGCCAATACACGGGACATGGGTTCGACCCCTGGTCTGAGAAGACTCCACATGCCAAATGGCAATTAAGCCTGTGTACCACAACTACTGAAGCTGGAGCACCCTAGAGCCTGTGCTCAACAAGAAAAGCCACCACAATGAGGAGAAGCCTATGCGCTGAAACTAGAGTAGGCCCTGCTCATCACAATTTGAGAAAGCCTGCATGCAACAATGAAGATACGGAGAGCCAAAACATAAACTAAAAAAAAAAAAGTAAACCCATTTAAAAAGAGGACTGCAATTTTACAGTAAGCAGTGGAAAAGAATTACATTCATGGGATTTACTTTGTAAGTAAAACTTAAAGTTGTATCTATCTCACATAAAACAAAATTCTGATTACAATCATAATTATGTCCTCTTTCAAGGAGCTAATAAAACACTGAGAAATTGTTCTGAGGAAAATGTAGGATCATTCACTTTGCTTTCACAGACCCCTTATAAAGAGCGATTTGGAAAGACAAAATCGAGAGCATGTTCAGACTTCCCACGGGCCACTCTTCTTCCTCTTCTACTAAAACGATCCCATCATCCTCATCAACGTTCTCACCTTCAGTCACTAGAGGGTTTGATTCTGCCCGATTCTCTCATTTGTCAATAACTTTATAATTCAATCCACTTCTCAAAATCATATTCATTATCACTTTATGAAATTCTGCATGTTTTGCAAAATTTATAATTCCACTTATAAAAAACATAAGTTTTATTTTTGGCTGTTTCATTACTGAGTGCCCAACCTGATAATTACTTTATACCAGATAAAAGAGATAAATCCAGAAGGGTTGCCTGAACGGAGACCAATTTTATACAATCAATCAGTTAAATGCTGAATTGTATTAAGATGGTTTGGTTTCCCTAGATAGCCTGTTACTACTCAAAAAATGAACAGCTGGATAGTAAAAACCCAAAATTAATCACCTACTATTAATCACCCTACCATCTGTTTTCGCAAGATTTTGCTATTGATATTTAGAACTTAAAAGCAATATGAAAGTAACCACAAACAGCCTACATATACACAAATACACACACACATACATCCCCCTACAGAGAGAGAGAGAGTGTGTGCACTCACACTAATAAAAACAAATTCTCCAAACCACAATCTTCACACATCTCACACAGAGAAAGCATTACCAGCTGGTCATGACAGAACAGGACAAGGCTACTTGTAGTACCTGGAGAAGACGCAGATGCCAGCTGATGTTTACACTGCGCCTTCTGAGAAGAGAGCAGGGCACAGCCCACATACAGAGCTTGCGTCTGCAGCCCTGCTGTCACTCTGCAGTTGAGAGGATCTGAAAGGCTAGAACCATAGGTCCATAAGACAGAAAAGAACTTGAATAACTGAAAAACATCTTCTAGATGTACCTAAAAAAAAAAGATAGTGAAGTTAACTTTACTCAAATAGTATGTAAAGTGTTAGTTGCTCAGTCATGTCTGATTCTTCACGACCCTGTGGACTGTAGCCCGCCAGGTTCCTCCGTCTGAGGGACTCTGCAGGCAAGAAGACTGGAGTGGGTAGCCATTCCCTCCTCCACGGGATCTCTCCGACCCAGGGACTGAACCTGGGACTCCTGCATTGCAGGCAGACTCGTCACCATCTGAGCCACCAGGGAAGCCCTTTACTCAAATAAGTTGGTTCCAATTTGTACACTAATTTCTCTAGTGTACAATTACAAAAAACAATTTACTGCAATGTTCTGCTTTGTCTAGTCACTTTAAAATTCATCTCTGCTGGGTACTTTAACCCACTGGGAAGGATATAGACGAGTTCAAAGGACTTATTGGCAGTGGTATTCAGAGGACTTCTCTATAATTTGGGGCTCAAACAATGAAAAGGATGAGGTCACCAAGCAGACAACCCAGACAAGAATGATGTTAGGAAGCCTCACTGAGAAAGTACTTTAAGGGTGGAGTGACCCATTTCATCTGTGTCAAACGCTGTTTAGAGGTTAAGACAGGATAAAGAACTGACCACTGGGCCTGGCAGCATGGAGGTCATGGTGCTGAGACGAAATCTCTCCACTGAGCAGCTCTGCACATCCTAAACTGCCTCTCTGAACCACAGTTTCTCTTTGGTAATGGCGTTAGTCAGCCAGATATATTGGGCTGTTGTGATTATTAAACACCTGAGCAGGACTAATACATTAGGAGGCCAGCAGCAATGTCAGTCTCTGTCCAACCTATGGGCTGCTGTCATGATTCAGCATAGCTTTATCAGCCTGCCTCCATCATCACGCACTTCACTGCTTAAAAGTCTGCTTTCTTTTCCATTAAAAACTACCAAAACTGAAATAATCTGTAACATCATCTTCAAGGGAAGAGTATGTCTGAAAAAGATGACCTGGTACCTTTATGAAAAGTTTCATCAGAACCCGAAAGTGAATGGCATCGGCACCACTGAGAACCATCTGGAAGAGCCCAATGAGCAGACGCAGGTAGTCCCTGCTGTCTTCTCGCAGCTGTTGGGGATTCCACCACGTATCATCTACGGGGACGCGAAGAGAACGGGAAAGGGCGCGTAAGCTTCTGTGAATACACTGCTGGGAACTTTTCATTCAAGTCAAGGAACACTGCACAATCAATACTTAAGTTTTCCACAGTATCACACTCAAGGGATTCACAGGTTGTCCTACCTTTAGGGAAAGATTTAGGAGCCTTTAGAGTATGAATGAAATTTTTCGTGAAAACAAGAGTAACACCGAGTCCTCCACATCAATCCGCTGGGCAGTGTTGAGCTGTTTTATGTAATGTGCCCACAGCTCCAACGGTATCCCTCTGTCCATCATCAGCTCAAAATGCCATTCTGGGGAGATCTCCTGAAATGTTAAAGCAAAACAAAAACAGCACTAATTCAAAGGTGTCCTGAACATGAGTTATAGAGATGGACTGCAATGGCTGTACAATTGTGTAATTTGAAAAATTTTGTCTATACATGTATTTGGGTAGGGAGATTAGTTGTTTTAATCAGATTTTTTAAGACGTCTAACCATCACTATTCACAAGACACAAATAAGTTCAGCGTGGCTTCATTTTATCTGTGTTTTCTTAAAACCCATCCCTAAATCAAATGTTATTCCTGTTAATTATGCTTTATTAAATAAAAGGTAGGCATGTTTCTAAACAGAAGATAAGGAATTGCATTTCCAAGAGATCCTTGAAGAGACTTTTCTCATTTCACACTTTTACTGCTGACCTGAAGAATAATACATGGTCAAATCCCCAGATTTGCAGATGATTCTAAATAAGAAACATAAAGTTAAGGTGCATAGGAATTACACTAAAATGCCAACAGGAAGCACGAGAAGTGGTGCAGGAAAATGACAAATGAGACTCCGCAAGGCAAGTGCAGAGTAATAACTTGGAAGTAAAATAACCCAAAGCCAGACTTTCAAGATAATGGCTCTGGTGGTGGAATTCATTGGCTCAGTGTGCTACTACAGCCAAAAAGATGCTCAAAACTTTCAGAAAGGGTATCAGATATAAAACAACATGTTATCTATCCATTAATAAAATGTTCAATTTGTCTACACTTTACCACTGAAAACAAGTAGAGTCCAGGTCACCATGCATTCAAAAGAATAAAGAAATAAGTTAAAAAGGGCTCATCTGAACTATGTTTTATTTTTAATTTTTTTTTTTGGCTGAGCCTCATGGCTTGTGGGATCTTAACTCCCTGATCAGGGATCAAACCTGGGCCCCAGCGTGAAAGCGCAGAGTCCTAGCCATGAGACCACCAGGGAATTCCCTGGGCCACTTTTTTAAAATATGAAGATTCATTTCTATAAAGTTTATAAAAATTTAGCTATAATGGCTGTGACAGAACTTATAAAATCCTAAGGGTATAAACGAATGTGAAAAACACGAGATCTGTTGAGCAACTCCTACAAGGAACCCAAGAAATAAAAACGCCACTACTATAAGACGCTATTTATGGCAGATATTAAAAGAAACAAATCTGTGACCTCAAGGTGTGGTACTAGGTAAAAATATCAATATGTAAGACTGTCAAAAATAATAATATGCTTGCAAAATCCAAATAAAAATAATACAAAAGATTTTAGTAAACAACAGAACAAAACAATATTATTCAAACAGTAATGTATCTAGTGAATTCCTTATCACTAGATGTAGTTAAGTATAACTAGGAAAATGGCCCAACAGAGACAACACAGAGTAGAGTCAATTATCAGACACAAACACTGCAAACCTGAAATCCCACTACTCAATCACGTTTCCTGCAAAAGGAAGAGAGTGCCTAATTCATTACCTACTACTACAAAAGGCCACTTCATATTCTATTCCTAGAATCCAAAGACTCAGCATCTCAGCCTCCAATTTTCAGTTCTACTGTGACTGACAAAGTGGTCTCAACATTCGACTCTCCAGAGACTCTGCACTCCTTACTTACCACTGTAGTAATGACACTTTCAAGCTTCTTTATTTTTTTCTGCAACAAACTGAAGACTCTTGTTGCAAATGGAAAGTGAGTTTCTTTCAAGGAGGAACAGCAGGAGACAAGCACAGCCATGACTACATGAAAAGTCACTTTCTGCTTCAAGCTAAAGGATTCCTTCTCTCCAACACCTATTAAATCCTCTACCTTGAAAAATAAACAAACTCCATTAATGGTGGCTCTCGGTTTGCATAAAAACAATTTTCTCAACCTCTACCTATCTAGGTATCATTTGTTCTATATTCAGAGATGATAAATATAAAACCTTAAAAAGTAATAAGCATTGACTTCTGAGTAATTATAAAAATAATCTGAGACATTACAATGAACATAATTGTACCTGCCAACTAGATAAATGTTTTTATGTTTTTAAAAGGTTTATAGTTACTAAGGCAAAAGAAAATTTCTCCTCTTTCAGATTATATTTTGTTCTTTTTAAAAAAACATTACTTTAATACTTTAAATGAGAGGAAAAAAGATTAAAAAGTATACATTATATTCCTACTGGTCCAATAAACGGCCATGATGAAATAAATTCTCCAAAATGTTAAGGATTTCAAAAAATCTGCAAGATACACTAAATAACACTATATATTTTTAAAACAAAACAAAGTACTCAAGAATGGGAAAGTTATTTTAAATATAAGAAGAACCTAGTAAAATAGCCACTGAGTCCAGAAAGATTCTGAAAAGGAAACCCAGGGTGTGGACTTCAATAGTGTACCTACCATCTTTAACATTGAAGTGGGATTCCCTGAATTTATATTGTCAGCCAGCAACTCAATCATCTTCTGACTTGCTACACCAATTAGTTCTTCTGACTTTGTGCTTTTAATGACATTTTCAAGAGCTGTTTACAAAAAAAAGAAAGTATATATAAGAATCAAACACCGGGGGCTCTTATATCAACAACATTCACTTGAATGCAGAGTAAGGAATTCAGGCAAAAGTTTTACAATCTTCCTGTGAAGGTCTGCTTTTTATTTTTCTTTTCATATGATTTAGAATTCATCAGTGGGTCAGCTTCCTTTTCAAAGTATACTTTTCATATTAGCAAAACTTTGTAAAAATCTTGCTGGCATGTAACATAAACAATTTCAAATAACAATCACTGTCCATTTTTAACTGTCATTATCTTCCTTCTTTAAAGTGTCACTTGTCTACCTTTTCTGAAAAACAACTTCATCTCTTACCTTCTTTCCAGCCTCTTAATAAAGGATGCAAAGAGCAAATTCCTGATTTTGATAAATAAATAGCCATTTTCATCTCAGCAGATTCCATATCGTCACTGTTATGATCATAAATGGCAACAGATGCACCACCACCTGATTCGACAACTGATCATTTTCACCCAGTATTTCCTCTTTAATCAGTATGCCTGCTGCGATCTCAAGTACCTTGTACCTAAAAGATACACAAACACATTTGGCTGAGATACATTAGAGACTTCAGTTCAACAAAAACTTATCATTATACTTTCCCAGCTCAACTGACACTATCCTGGTCTCTTTACCAAATACATTACTAAGAAACATCAAGACATCACTTAAAATCCATGCTAACAAAGGGGTTATTTGGGGCATGAATTTTAAATCAAATCTGTCAAATCATATTTTTTTTGAAAGTGAAAGTCGCTCAGTCACGTCTCATTCTTCGCAACCCCATGGACTTAGTCCCTGGAATTCTCCAGGCCAGAATACTGGAGTGGGTAGCCCTTCCCTTCTGGGGATCTTCCCAACTCAGGGATCGAACCCAGGTCTCCCACATCGCAGGCGGATTCTTTCCCAGCTGAGCCACAGGGGAAGCCCTTTTTTGAGAGATCATTAATTATAACATAAAACACAGATCACACTATACTATGTCTCAACTTCACTAGAAATCCAAGATTCACTCTTAAGTTCAAAAAATAATATATGAACAGATATTATGTTCTGTTCAACTACACAGGATATAAAAACTTGTAAGACATGCTCTCATTCTGTAAAGAGCTTAGTCAGTTTTCCATGTAAAAAGGGTAGGTGCCAAAAATGAATAAAAGCTCATCAGATATTACAAAAAGTGTCATGTGCTTCTGAGTCTATTTTTTATTTAATGTATTTGTTTTTAAAGTATTATATTATTCTTGTAAAAAAAAAAAAGACCCCATAAAATTATATAAAGTAAAAAATTAAAGTCACCTCCCATTGTACTTCCCAGATCTTAGCATTACGTCACACATTATATTTCTTTTTCCATTTTATTAAGAAAAATTTCAAACACAGAGAATATTATAACCCATACAAACCCAAATAAAAGTGAACTTCATATAAGAATTTACTAATTTATTTGTAAGAGGAGATATAAATACTTACCATCCCTTATTTTTTGAAAGTTCTGCTCTTCGAAAGAGATTCAGGAGATGTGAAACTGTCACTTCTGAACTAAAGTGTTGTTTGAAAATCTAGAGAGAAAAAAATACCTATGAGTAAATTTTTACTTGCTTCAAATATGGTGCTTATTAAACTTAAAAAATTATGATTTATAAAGAATTTATCCCCCCCTCCAAAAAAGAGAATTTATTTCCCAAGAATCCCGACATAATTTAAAAGTTGTATGTGAGCAGTTTCTCAAAAGTGGCACTCAGGAGCCAATTTTCCATGAACCTTGGGAATTTACTATTAATAAAAAATACTTTTCCATTTTATTTTTTTTTATTTATTTTTTTTTTTTTACTTTTCCATTTTAAAAGAACTTCCAGATATATAAGGCTGTGTAATCTAACTATTCCTATGTGCTCTCCCCAATTACAAGTCTGTGAAATCAACAGAACTATTTCCAAAAAAAGAATAATTCACAAATATATTCCTGCCTAGAGGTGATTCATGTGAGAAGGTAAGTAAGTATTTACAAGCAAAACATGCACTTCAATGAACAACAAAGTCACTCACCTCAAAAGCACTTACAGCCGACAAAACAACATCCATACTGTCATCATCTAATCGGGTTAAAATAGCTTCTTTTATGAAAGACTCATCGATACTCTCCTGAACAATAGGGGAAAAAAATTAGCTGTTGCTAAAATCTCTTGAGACTTTAAATTAGAAAGGAAGTATGGTATTGTGAAAGGCATTCCAGAATTCCAGTCAAGGAACACAAGCTCTGCTGCCCCTGGTACAAATTAGAAACTAAGCACACATGAATTGAATTTACATCGAACCAGGCAATCTCAAGGAGTCCTTTTTAGATGAATAATTGTTTGGTACAAACTTTTTCCAGTTTCCAATGAAAATATAACACATGTAATTGAAATGCAATTTTTATTTTCTTAAAATGAGATAAAACCTACATATTGGGAGCAAGAGATTACAGAACCAGATTGTCTAGGTTGAAATCCCAGCTCTACCACTGGACAAGCTATGAGATCTTGAGTAAGTTACATAACCTTCCTAAGCCTCATTATTCTCATCTATAACACAGGGCTAGTAACAGTACATCACTCAAAAGGTTGCTACAGGATCAAATAATACATATCAATACTTAAACAGTGCCTTAGACATCAGCAGTGTTAAAATTAAGCATATTAATTTTCAAAGTTTGTATAAGGATGATGACATGCACTCTGCCAAAAAAAAGTTCATGTTTTTCTTTTAAATTACGAAAGAAAATAAAACATAAAATCATTCACAACAAAAATATAAGACTCCTTAAGAAATAGAGGAAAAGAACAGAATGGGAAAGACTAGAGATATCTTCAAGAAAATTAGAGATACCAAGGGAATATTTCATGCAAAGATGGGCTCAATAAAGGACAGAAATGGTATGGACCTAACAGAAGCAGAAGATATTAAGAGGTGGTAAGAATACACAGAAGAACTGTACAAAAAAGATCTTCACGACCCAGATAATCACGATGGTGTGATCACTCACCTAGCGCCAGACATCCTGGAATGTGAAGTCAAGTGGGCCTTAGCATCACTACAAACAAAGCTAGTGGAGGTGATGGAATTCCAGTTGAGCTGTTTCAAATCCTAAAAGATGATGCTGTGAAAGTGCTGCACTCAGTATGCTAGCACATTTGGAAAACTCAGCAGTGGCCATAGGACTGGAAATGGTCAGTTTTCATTCCAATCCCAAAGAAAGGCAACGCCAAAGAATGCTCAAACTACCACACAATTGCACTCATCGCACATGCTAGTAAAGTAATGATCAAAATTCTCCAAGCCAGGCTTCAGCAATACGTGAACTGTGAACTCCCTGATGTTCAAGCTGGTTTTAGAAAAGGCAGAGGAACCAAAGATCAAACTGCCAACATCTGCTGGATCATGGAAAAAGCAAGAGAGTTCCAGAAAAACATCTATTTCTGCTTTCTTGACTATGCCAAAGCCTTTGACTGTGTGGACCACAATAAACTGTGGAAAATTCTGAAAGAGATGGGAATACCAGACCACCTGACCTGCCTCTTGAGAAATCTGTATGCAGGTCAAGAAACAACAGTTAGAACTGGACTTGAAACAACAGACTGGCTCTAAATTGGGAAAGGAGTACGTCAAAGTTGTATATTGTCACCCTGCTTATTTAACTTCTATGCAGAGTACATCATGGGAAACGCTGGGCTGGAGGAAGCACAAGCTGGAATCAAGATTGCTGGGAGAAATATCAATAACCTCAGATATGCAGATGACACCACCCTTATGGCAGAAAGTGAAGAGGAACTAAAAAGCCTCTTGATGAAAGTGAAAGAGAGTGAAAAAGTTGGCTTAAAGCTCCACATTCAGAAAATGAAGATCATGGCATCTGGTCCCATCACTTCATGCAAATAAGATGGGGAAACAGTGTCAGACTTTATTTTTGGGGGCTCCAAAATCACTGCAGATGGTGATTTCATATTTTTACTGGTTTTAGAAAAGGCAGAGGAACCAAAGATCAAACTGCCAACATCTGCTGGATCATGGAAAAAGCAAGAGAGTTCCAGAAAAACATCTATTTCTGCTTTCTTGACTATGCCAAAGCCTTTGACTGTGTGGACCACAATAAACTGTGGAAAATTCTGAAAGAGATGGGAATACCAGACCACCTGACCTGCCTCTTGAGAAATCTGTATGCAGGTCAAGAAACAACAGTTAGAACTGGACTTGAAACAACAGACTGGCTCTAAATTGGGAAAGGAGTACGTCAAAGTTGTATATTGTCACCCTGCTTATTTAACTTCTATGCAGAGTACATCATGGGAAACGCTGGGCTGGAGGAAGCACAAGCTGGAATCAAGATTGCTGGGAGAAATATCAATAACCTCAGATATGCAGATGACACCACCCTTATGGCAGAAAGTGAAGAGGAACTAAAAAGCCTCTTGATGAAAGTGAAAGAGAGTGAAAAAGTTGGCTTAAAGCTCCACATTCAGAAAATGAAGATCATGGCATCTGGTCCCATCACTTCATGCAAATAAGATGGGGAAACAGTGTCAGACTTTATTTTTGGGGGCTCCAAATCACTGCAGATGGTGATTTCATATTTTTGGGGGCTCCAAAAATCACTGCAGATGGTGATTGCAGTCATGAAATTAAAAGATGCTTATTCCTTGGAAGGAAAGTTATGACCAACCTGAATAGCATATTCAAAAGCAGATACATTACTTTGCCAACAAAGGTCCATCTAGTCAAGGCTATGGTTTTTCCAGTGGTCATGTATGGATATGAGAGTTGGACTGTGAAGAAAGCTGAGTGCTGAAGAATTGATGCTTTTGAAGTGTGGTGTTGCAGAAGACTCTTGAGAGTCTCTTGGACTGCAAGGAGATCCAACCAGTCCATTCTAAAGAAGATCAGTCCTGGGTGTTCATTGGAAGGACTGATGCTAAAGCTGAAAACTCCAATACTCTGGCCACCTCATGCGAAGAGCTGACTCGTTGGAAAAGACTCTGATGCTGGGAGGGATTGGGGGCAGGAGGAGAAGGGGACGACAGAGGATGAGATGATTGGATGGCATCACCAACTCGATGGACATAAGTTTGAGTAAACTCCAGGAGTTGGTGATGGATACGGAGGCCTGGCGTGCTGTGATTCATGGGGTTGCAGAGTCGGACACAACTGAGGAACTGAACTGAACCCAATTGACTATAGGTGGTTTAAAAAAAAAAAAGTAAATAATCCTAGAGAAGAAAAATGTAGATCAGAAGGGAAGGTTGGGAGAGAAAAAGTAAAATCCTTCAAATCCACAAAACTGTCAAAGTATAATGTCAAATTTTCCTCAAAAGCTAACAAGTAGACCAATAGCTCAATCTGGAATTTGAGAACAGAACCTACCTGTGTCCAGACGTTAATGGAGAAGTGAAAGGAAATCAATGCATGTGAAGACAGACATTAACTGCAATTACAGTACTTAAGCCTGTAAGTTGAATGTACGTATATACTGCCCTTCACTGAAAAACTAACAAATCCAGGGTAGGACTGGATAAAGAGTAAAAGGAGGATGAGAATGGTTTCAATAATATTAGGAGATTTCAGGAACTCCTTCCTATTCTACTCACTGAAATCTTCCTATTACAACAAAGAACAGTACTCAGTGAGTTTACTTATCCAACAAAGCAGTAAGACAAATCTACCAGCAATTTATGAAAGAAACATTATTTGTACCAGATCAGGAATGAATCAAGCAAAGCAATATTTTTCAAATATGAGTACATCAACCATTTTCAAAAATAAATATAACTGTTTAAAAATCTAAATTAGAACATTTTCAAAATATTTATAAAATTGTAAGTTAAAAGCTAAAAAACTAAAAAAGAAAAAAGTCATGAATAAATTTAAAGCAGTAATTATGATTAGCTGAAATTAAATTCTGCATGCAAGATGAATCTGGTTTTAACAGCCACGACACAAGTTTATAGACTTCAGCCTGTTTACACTGCTATGTGCTATGAAGAAATGAATTTCTCCTACTGTTTTTTTCTAGTCCCAAAACTTCCCAAATATGCAAGCGGTAGAGCACGAGGTGATCTTTGATATTACATAGATGAACATTCTTATTTCCAACTGTACTAACTATAATAAAATGTACATACAGTTAGCACTTCAAACTCATGATGTAAAAGCTATGTGAAACAGATGAAGAGAATAAAGAAGTACAAGCCTACTAGGTATAAATTCAGTAAGTTACAAAGAATTAATCCATAGCACAGAGAATATAGTCAATATTTTATATTTACTTTGTATGAAGCATAACCTATAAAAATACTGAATTACTAAGCTATTCACATGACATATAATACTGTACCTGAAACTATTAGAACATTGTTGGTTAATCGGCTATACCCCAAAACAAATTAAAAAGTTAAAAATATATACATAATACTTAAATCAACCATTGTTGTTGTAGCTTAGTCACTAAATCATGCCCGACTCCTTTCTGACCCCACAGACTGCAGCCCACAAGGCTTCTCCTTGTCCAAGGGATTTCCCAGGCAAGAATATAGAAGTGGGCTGCCATCTCCTTCCCCAGGCAATCTTCCCAACCTAGGGATCAAACCCAAGTCCCTTCATTGGCAAGCAGATTCTTTACCACTGAGCCGCCATGGAAGCCCCAATCCACCATATTTTAAGAAAACAAACAAACAAACAAGGTTATGCAAAAAAGCAGTAAGTCCATTTAAAAGAAGCTAAAAAATAACATCAGTTGTAAGCTAATACAGCAAAAAAATGTGGCTGAGTAAAGTTCGGAAAATACCACTCTACTCGAATCACTGCAAAGTCTTTGTAAAATATTATTTGGGCATAAAAGCTTTATTTACAAATTATGTCAGCTTCTGTACTTACTATTTGAAGTCACCAAAATTTTAGACACAAATGAGACTGGCAGGTACCAAAAATGAACAGGGTTCCAAAAGCTATCATTCTGATATCCTCAAATATGTTTGTGTTAAGTAAGACTGTCAAATTCAAATTTCAAAATTGAAAACTCAGATAATTTGTGACCCTCTATAAATTCATCCCTAATCCCAGCTTGAGAAACTCTCAATTAAAGCTAACTTAACCATCTGCAATGTGGAAACATATTGATAACAAGTTGTTACTAGGACATGAAAGAAAGTGAAAGTTGCTCAGTCGTGTCCGATTCTTTGCGACTCCATGGATTATACAGTCTGTGTGCGCCTTTCCCTTCTCCAGAGGATCTTCCCAACCCAGGGATCGAACCCAGGTCTCCCACATTGCAGGTGGATTCTTTACCAGCTACAACATATACAGGTTAAAAATGGAGGCTTTCAGTATGTATGGTCCTAAATCTTTGTCCAATGAAGTCGCATCTGCTTTATTAGGTTTACCTCTATAATTAAACAATATTGATTCTAGGTGGTAACTTCAATTTCTTACTCGAGAATTACACTGTTCATCACAAGGATAAAGACATCAAAAATGAAAGCTATCTGACACAAACCTCTGGTGTTGTCATGACATTTTTCAGATGATTAATGGCCAGAAGTCTCACAGGAGCAAGCGGATGATTCAGACTGAGCATCAAGGAGGTATCAGAATCTGCTAAAAACTAAAGGATTAATGACAATAGCAAATGATCTCACCGTTAAATCTGAGCAGCATATAATTAAGAACCAAAGAAAACCACACCACGCTGACATATTCAATAACCATCTAATTTCAGAAAGCAAAATGTAAAGTAAACCAACAGTAAAAAGTAAAGCAAAATCTTTGCCTCCAAAACACAGTATGATTTGTAAATAGATAAAAATCTGTACTGGGAATGCTGTGATTTCGTGTATGCTGCCGCTGATACTAAGTCATGTCAGTCATGTCTGTGAGACCTCACCAAGCTCCCCCGTCCCTGGGATTCTCCAGGCAAGAACACTGGAGTGGGTTGCCATTTCCTTCCCAATGCATGAAAGTGAAAAGTGAAAGTGAAGTCGCTCAGTCGTGTCCGACTCTTGGCGACCCCATGGACTGCAGCCCACCAGGCTCCTCCGTCCATGGGATTTTCCAGGCAAGAGTACTGGAGTGGGATAAATTAAATCAGTGAAGTAATTTATGAAGTGATTCTGTGTTCTTTATGTATATCTGATGGCAAGGTGGAAAACACCTAAGATAAACCACTGGGTATTAGCACCTAAATGAAAATATGTTATCAAAAAAATTGATCACTGATGAGAGAATACATTTCATCTGTTAAGAAAATGATGTGACACTGGAGTTGTTGACAACTTCATTTATTTATGTTATTAGACTAAGAAGGAAGTCTATCAACCTGTGACCTGGAAATGAAATATCACTAAAGATGAAAAGTCTAATTACCAAAGAGAAAAACCAAAACAATCACATTTCTCTTCACAACATTTGTTTTCAAGGCAAACAAGAACTACGTTAAGCGTCTAACTTCTAGCATAAAGACTTGGGGCAAATTGTCCTTAGAGAATTTCTGAAGTCCTAACATGATCATGAAACAAAATCTATTTCCCTTTTCCTAATCAATGACTTAAATAGCCACATGTGGCTGGCGGGTGCTGTGCTAAGAGGTGAAGATATAGGAGAAAGATAAGGATCTCTAGAAATCTAAGTTAGGCCATCTTTTGGTGATGCTAATGCGTATTAGATATAAAATTTCCAAATAACACTTTTCCTGAAATAAGCATCAGGTTCACAGTTATTTAAAAATTACTGTACCTTTCTGCAACTATTTAATTCCTGCCTCAGAGTCTTACTTCTGGTAGCTAAGGCAAACTCAGTAAATCTTCTCTATCCATGGAACTTCTCGAACAGAGGAGTGAAGTAGCAAATTTCCTTCCCAAGCTCTTCAAATAATCCCATGAATATCCATGTCACAAATCCCTTGAAGAAAAAGTTACCTGATACTTTCCTCCACTTGTAGAAAGAGAGATAAATTGGTGAAAAAGCTCCTGCTTTTTCAGGTCTGTAATTTCCTTTAGGCGTTCCTCTAATACAGCATCTAATGTTTTGGGGTATCTGGGATGAAATTGAAGAGTCAGTTCATTATTCTTAATAAAGTTATTAACTACACAGACCATCTAGGTATAAAAGAAAAAAATGTAACTTTCTAAAATTACTGAGATTATGACTTAAATTTTTGACAAATGGAATATATAAAACCAAATGACACTGATCAAGTTTGTTACTATGACTATTTCAACAACAGTCTATATAAAAAATTATACTCTTCAAAGTCCCCATACAACCTTTATTCCCTCTTATATTTTAAACATATTTAAATCCTATAATTGTCCCTTCCTAAAAGGTAGAAAAACAATACCTTTATAATTCCTTCACTTTTTAAGTAACTTGTATATCATCTCTTTATAAAACCAGAGGTACACATTAATAAGTGCACACAGACATCCACAGAGCTTACCTGCTTTCTAAAAGTCTGATAAATGGAAGAAACTGTTCATTAAGCAAAGATACTTTATCAGAATCCATTTTTTCCTGGGAACTATATGAAATATACTCCTCAAAAAGAAGGCTGCAAAACAAAACAAATACTAGCAGCATGAGAGTTACTATGTATTGAACATCTACTACGTACTACCTCCTTTAGAACATATGATCTTTGTCAGACCTCCACAGGGTAAAAATTAGATTAATTTACAGGTACAAATACTCGGACTAAGAAGTCTTATAATTTGCCTGAGGTTAAACAAGAACAGCAACAAGAAGCAATACTCAGTGAGCACTATTATATCATAAAAAACGGAGCACAGTTTTCAATCCCTGTCTGAGTCCACAGCCAAGCTCTCAACAGTACTTTGCATATTTAACCTCATTTAATTCACAAGCCACCCTGGGAGCAGGGTGCACAAATGACACATCCTGTAGGATTTCTTTGGAAGGAATGATGCTGAAGCTGAAGCTCCAGTACTTTGGCCACCTCATGCGAAGAGCTGACTCACTGGACAAGACCCTGATGCTGGGAGGGATTGGGGGCAAGAGGAGACGGGGATGACCGAGGATGAGATGGCTGGATGGCATCACGGACTCAATGGACGTGAGTCTGAGTGAGCTCTGGGAGTTGGTGATGGACAGGGAGGCCTGGCATGCTGTGATTCATGGGGTCGCAGAGTCGGAGGGGACTGAGCGACTGAACTGAATTGTAGATAGGTACCTGCCCAACGATACACAATGACAAAACCAGATCCACACAGCCTGACCTTTAGAACTTACTACTCCACTTGCCTGGAGGTGATAACAGGAAGGATTTAACTTATGTCTGGGCTTCCATGGTGGCTCAGATGGTAAAGAATCTGCCTGTAGAGCAGGAGACCCAGGTTCAATCTCTAGGGTTGGGAAATCACCTGGAGAAGGAAATGGCAACCCACTCTAGTACTCTGGCCTGGAGAATTCCATGGACAGAGGAGCCTGGTGGGCTACAGCCCATGGGGTCAAAAAGAGTGACTGAGCACCTAACACCTCCACTTTTTTTCTGACTACTATGACTATATTCTTTTCACTGTATCAAGTTGCCCTTCCAGTAAGAAAAGAAAACGGGAGACTCTCAACTATCTTTACTTAGTGGTTTAAGTTTCTTAATGACATTTACTGATTACCAACTGTGATATACTGTTTCTTGCATTTTGGCCCACTTAGTATGAGGAAATTTTAAACCATCCAAATTACATATAACCCAAATTTATCTTCACTATTAACTCTGCATGATCACATATATACACTAAAGACAAACAAGAGAAATTACCTCTTTTTCTGTTGCCACAAGCACTTGACTAAGTACTTACAATTAAATGAACATGGACAAAGCCAAGAAATACATTATAAAGGGATACTGGAAAACTGTTAACCAACCCTGAGAAGTATACTAAGCCACAGAAATACAAATATCAAAAGCATGTCAAAAGAAAGAGCTTACCCAGCCAACAAATGGTCTAAGTTGTTCTTCAGGGATATATTTGTAAGTATGGCTTCTAAGAGTCTCCTATAGATTTGGCCATCCATCTCTTCAGTTTCTTCTCCTTAGCATACATAACAAATTAAAATTGACTGGAGAAAAATGTTTTTTGCATGTGCATGCTATTAGATTTTTTTATAGCAGAAAATCTTTCTACAGGAGTAACTTTAAGACATATATCCACATCTTGCTTTATACCTATTTTCAAGTGTACTTCACCTATTTGGTCATTTCTATCTTTTAAAATCATTTTGTACACATCACCCTCATTTATCCTTTACTTGAAATCCTCTTATTTTTTTTTAAAACAAGTACTATCATGCCTCTCTCATTAATGAAACAGAAGTCCAAAGAACACAGTCTTTCCCCAAGCCACATTACAAGCGGTGAAGCTGGGACCTGAATCTACATTTCAATAAACTATCTGTATAGAGACTAAACTTTCATCTCAATGCCTCCTGACTGAACCAAGAGCTGTCATTTTCCATTGTGTAAGAATGAATGTTGGCCCTGACTTCATTACTCACCACCTGAAAGGGAAATGTACCCTTTCATTTGTGCTAGTCATGTTTCTGAAACTCATGTTTAAACTGAGACTGGGTTAAGTAAACCTTGTTTTCCAATAAATGGATGTAACTTTAGAGATGACTTTCTTAGTATACCTTTCTTATTCTAGTAGCAACAGCACCAAGAATGTCTTTCTTGTCTTCACATATTTATTGAAAGGTAAAAACATATAATGCCAATAATCACCTAATTAACTTCTAGGCTTTTTTAAATCTGGATTTTCATACATGAGGTTTTTCATCTTATATTTTTAATGACTCAGGGAGAAAAACCTTTTGGGGCAACTAGATATTTATTATAAAGGAATCACTAAAGTTTATTAAATATCTAGATGAAAAGGGAAAGTTTGACTCAACAACGTGTGTTAATTATTTTAAAATAATTCCATACTATTTTTTTGTGTAGAAACATGTAAAAGAACACACATTAAAAAAAAAAAAATACTACAGCTTTCTTATCCATTCATCTGCTGAAGGACATCTAGGTTGCTTCCATGTCCTGGCTATTATAAAAAGTGCTGCGATGAACATTGGGGTACACGTGTCTCTTTCAATTCTGGTTTCCTCGGTGTGTATGCGCAGCAGTGGGATTGCTGGGTCATAAGGCTGTTCTATTTGTAATTTTTTAAGGAATCTCCACACTGTTCTCCATAGTGGCTGTACTAATTTGCATCCCCACCAACAGTGTAAGAGGGTTCCATATACACAATGGAGTATTACTCAGCCATTAGAAAGAATACATTTGAATCAGTTCTAATGAGGTGGATGAAACTGGAGCTGATTATACAGAGTGAAGTAACCCAGAAAGAAAAACACCAATACAGTATACTTACACATATATATGGAATTTAGAAAGATGGTAATGATAACCCTGTATGCGAGACAGCAAAAGAGACACAGATGTATAGAACGGCCTTTTGGACTCTGTGGGAGAGGGAGAGGGTGGGATGATTTGGGAGAGTGGCAGTGTAACATGTATGATATCATAAGTGAAACGAATCACCGGTCTAGGTTCGATGCAGGATGCAGGATGCTTGGGACTGATGCACGGGGATAATCCAGAGAGATGGTATGGGGCGGGAGGCGGGGAGGGGGTCGAGATTGGGAGTTCACGTACACTCATGGCTGATTCATGTCAATGTATAGCAAAACGAATACAGCATTGTAAAGCAAAACAAACTAAAAATAAAAATTAATAAAAAATAAATTAAAAAAAATACTATCTAGAGAGTGTCACAGAGTGAAGTAAGTCTGAAAAACAAATATTGTATATTAACACATACAGGTGGAATCTAGAAAAACTGTATAGATGATCTTATTTGCAACAGAAACAGAGAAACAGGTATAGATAACGAATGTATGGATTCCAGGGGGGAAGGTGGCAGGTGGGAGAAACTGGGAGATTGGGACTGACACACACACGCTAGTGATCCTATGTATAAAATAGGCAAATAATGAGAACCTGGGCTTCCCTCAGAGCTTAGTTGGTAAATCATCTGCCTGCAATGAAGGAGTCCCACTTTCGATTCCTGGCTCAGGAAGATCCCCTGGAGAAGAAACAGCAACCCACTCCAGTATTCTTGCCTAGAGAATCCCATGGACAGAGGAGCCTGACAGGCTGCAGTCCACCTGATCCCAAGAGTCAGACACAACTTAGCAACTAAACCACCACCACCACCAATGAGAACCTACTGTATAGCACAAGGAACTCTACTTAATGCTCTGTGGTAACCTGAAGGGGAGTCCAAAAGGATATAGGTACATTTATAACGGATTAATTTTGCTGTACAGGAGAAACTAACACAGCATTGTAAAGCAACTGTACTTCAATAAAAATTAACTTAAAAAAATACTGAGTGTATCACTGAAGTAACAAGGTTCTCCCTTCAACCAATCTGCTCCCCACCATAAATGTTTCTCATGTCAGAAAAATGGATAAATTACACAAAAAGAGTTGGATAGCAGAAACTCTAGATACCTAAAAGATATTAAGCAGGGTGTGGTTTTTATCTTAAGAAAATAAAATATGAGAAAGTAAGTTTTTGGACACAACATGTAAAACCATTTACCTGTAACCTGATTAATCATGGAGACGACCAGGTGGGGAAGCATGTAACGCAGAAGAGGACTAATGTCGTATGTTTCAGAAATCCCGTGAAGTAGTGTAATAAGATTAGGAACATTACACAAATGAGGAAATGGCCTTGAAGAAACAAGGACATAAGATGTTGACTTTACATGTTAGAAGACAATGAATGGCAATTTTTAAAAATAGCATAAAATTTATCCTATGAAAAAACTACTCAAAATAACTTCATTCACCTCCAATTATCATCATTCTCAATTCAAGTGTACGTACTTTTTCCCCAGGCTCTCTGGCTTCTGTCTCTGAAGAAGCACTATCAAGCAACTCAATCCATCCTTGATCAGAGAGGGAATTCTGGTCAGTGTTCTGATAATCTGTGAAGCCAAGGAGTTAACGAAGGTGTCTTCCATGGTCACTTTCACGGAAATTTGACATATTATCATGTATGTTGCAGCTCTGTAATCTGGTAAAGATGATTTCAATCCCTGAATATTTTTTAAAATATAAGGAAAAGCGACAAACTGTTATTTTAGCCTACTGAAAAATGTTACTTTACTTTGACAAATTGGAAGTGTCACAAATTAGAGATGAATACCACCTAATGCACACTGAGAGTCAACACTCCTTGGAAGTGAAAAATCAAGATGCTGGCCCCCTTTCCTGAGGGGACATGGGAATGAGAAAGCCTCTCAAATGACGGAAGGGGATCTCAGAAGGTCTCCTAACTCAAACATCCACTACACATGCCAAAAGGAGCAAAGGAGTCTTCTTTATATGCAAACATCCACCTGTGTAAGGGAGACTTCAATCAGAAACAAAACAGTATCTGATTAAAGACAATAATTTGGGGACACTAGCGGGGGGGCTTTTGCAGTTCATCTATGGGGGACCTGGAAAGGCGGGAGGCTATGAGGCACTCGGGCAGGAGAAACATCAAGAAGAAGTCAATACAAAAAGAATGAAAAGAGAGCCTCTGCCTTGAAGAGATTTTCTAATCCATTCTCTTTTAAAAACAATTTCACTTTTTCTTTTTTTTTCTCAAAGATTTTCTGATTTAGACCATTTTTAAAAGCCTTTACTGCATTTGTTACTATATTGCTTCTGTTTTGGGTTTTGGGTTTTTTGGCCACAAGGCATGTGGATCTTAGCTCCCTGACCAGGAACTGAATCAACACCCCCTGCTTTGGAAGGCCAAATCTCAACCACTGGACCAGCCAGGAAGTCCCCCAATGTTCATTCTTAAGGAGCTTCCTAACTACAACTCCACTATGGTAGGTTTTTAAGAAGTCATTTTTTTAACCTAAAAATTAAATTTCATCAACCATCTGAAATAAACTGTCAATGTAAAAAGATTTATGCCTAAGTGAAATTTTGAAAAGCAAGAAAATTTCTTCCAGTACAAAATAATCTATTTTACACATAAGCAGGACCAACCTTTTGAATATATGGAAACAGCTTGGCAACTATATTGTCAGATAAGTCCTCGGCAGCCACCAGAGCAGACACAATGGTAGAAGCATAGAAAGTAAAGAGCACCCTCAACTGAGTGCAATTCCCAGGATACTCAGCAAAAGCCTGGAACAAAAACCACAAACCAAACACATTTAGGAGTGAAAAGCTAATGAGATATAAGTATAAAAATATTTATAGCTCTCAACTATTTCAGGCTGACACTAATTTTACATGGCAAGAATAAACAACCTTCCTGACATTTTTAGACTGTGTCTTTGTTTAAACAATCATTGTAAAGAATTTGGCAAGGAAGACAATAATTTATTTTTGTAGAAAAACAGCTTTGATGATGAAAGACTGATCAAGCTGCTCATGTTCCAAAAGAGGAGATCACTTAACAAAAGGCACACTATTACTACAAAAGGCCTTCATTTGCTTTCTCCAGGCCGAAGAAACAACCTTCTAAAGGAATTACACGTTCATAAAACAGTATACTACTCACCTTCACAGATTTTGTCACCAGACTACAAATGAAATCCATGAATCCAAGATCTTTGTAGCAGTGGGTAACCAAAGTTCCTTTAGCTAAGGGTACTCCAGATTGCTGTTACAGACAGGAAGAACCAACTGTTAACTAAGGATAACTCATCAACTCATCATTTAAGTACCTACCAAAGTAACAGCTTCAAGCTGCTACATTAATACAAAATATGTCTTCCATTATAACTGATGGTAAAGAAGAGATTAACACATAAAATTGTGCAAACTTAAGAAATTCAAACGAGAAGGGCCAGCAATGTGTGTGGAGGTACTCAGTGAAAAATGGTTACTTATCATGTGTTGCATTTTGATATGTATTTCTCTAAATCCAGATTCTCTAGATTCTTAGTAACTCTACCATTTAGACTTGGTTTGTGAGTCAATGTGATATGGTTTTGTCACTGCTTTACAGTAACACTAGTAAGAGAAATAGACTAGGAAACCAGTCAACTTACACTGCTCTTCCCATGACCTAGCACTGTGCATGGCATATGTAAGTGCTCAATAATTTTGAATAGACCAATGAAAAGATAATTTGCAGCAAACTGTAATAGGGGAGTGTGGTTTGGATACCTGAAACAAGTGTGTCTAGAGAACAGCAGGGTCTCTGTGTAGATTAGGGAAAAAAATAATGTTACTAGCAGAATGAGTAAAAGTTTGATAGGCCTTACTACAGGCTGGCCTTCTCTTCCTCAATATTGTTTAGTTTAAGTGCTTTATAATCAAATTCTTTTCTTCTTCTAATTAAAATTCCCATTCCTTTCTCTTTACTAATTTTGATCATGGACCACCTGTCATCAGCCAGAAAGTTACTTGTTCCAAGGTCACAGCCTATTAGCCTACTTTCATCCCATTTGCTGCCTGCTGGCCCAAATCACCACTCAACATTTAACAAATTTTTTTTTAAGCTATTTATTTATCAAAATTCTTGCTAACAACATACATCTAGTTTCTTTACTATAGTTACAAACAAGGTGGTAATGGCAAGTCAGTTGATTTCCTACAAAATCATGCTATCTGATCCCAGCCAGAGAGATCAGATCAGAGATTTCTGTAAGGCAATCATCCTATTACTTATCTGTAAATTAATTCTTAGTATCTTCTTCACAATAATAATTTCCTGAAGTCCTTAAGTCTTTTTTTTTTTTTTACTTTGTCTAAGTATTTTATGCTTTTCTTCACCTGACTTTTTCAGCTTTTCAGATCCAAAATTCTAAATGCCAGACAGCGTAGTATAATGGAAAGACAAGCTTTAGAATCAGATCTAGATTCAAATCTCGACTCTGCCACTTTAGAGCTGCTTGAACTTTGGTGAGTAACTTAATTCTCTGAGCCTGTATTCATCCATAAAAAGCTTTTCTGTGAGAATCAAAAATAATAAAATACAAACTGCCTATTCTACTATCACATACCAAATAAAAGCCAGCTATTATTCATAACAGTTTCAAATGGAAGCTAGGAAATAAAACTGATGGAGGTAACACTTGGTGTACTCTTAGGAACACCAATGGCTTTATTTTTTCCAAATAATACCTTTTTGAAGGCTTGCAATTAATAACAATCATACCTTAATTGGTAATAACCAGAACCATTTGTGCTTTGAATTATTAATTTTTAGAAGCTGTATAACCCGCACAAATATTCTTGTCTCATGGTATGGCAGAACACAAGCAATGAGGCTATCTTGATTATAAAGATGGATATGGAACCTGGAGAAAAAAGAAGCAAACAATTCAAACGGATACAAAACTTACAAGCATATATTTCCTTACGTGCCCAAATGGTACATCAGTGACCTAAACCCACTTAAAACAACAATAAAACTAGAAGCAAGGTATAGCACACTTAAAGCACAGGCATTAAAGTACTGAATAGGGTTGGCCAATTCTTATGCAGTAATATTTTTAAATATTCAATATCAAAATTGACATCCATTCACTTTTTCTAAACTTAAAAAAAAAACCATTTATTACATTAACATGATTTTGGGATCACTGCAGTCAAACCAACAGAAAACCAAACTGGGTCAGCTAGGCAACACTCAATTCCTCTCTGTTCTCCAAAGCTCACCTTCCATAGCTGTTTCCTCAGTTTACCTATTAATATAATGATCCGAAAGCCAGAAGACTAATTACAAAGAAAATCATATTACCTTCTTTGAATACAAAAATTATGAAATTACAAGCATATTTAATTTGTCCATGAATTTTACAAAATTGGTCATGCCACCTAATTAACATAAGAGATTTATTAATTCTGTCAGATTCATTAAATCTTTTCTAGCCTTTAAGATCTAAATCCTTTCCAGACTTCTCTCTCAAGATGTTTTTCTTAATTCTCCCAGCCAAGTGATCTGTCTAAGCTCTATCCCTTCTCTCTTATAGCACCATACCTCTTGCCTTTTATTAGTTCTATATTAGGGCTTTAGTACTAGCCAAGACATCACTTCTTCCATGAAGCTTTCTTCAACTACTTCAGGCATCACCATACACTCCCAAAACCTTGTATACACCCTTATTGTGGCATTTATTTCACAGTGGTAAGAAAGGGCAGCATATTTATCCTTGTATTGAACTTAATGTTTGCTAAATAAATAAGTTACATGAATAAATAAATGCAAAACCAAAGGCAAAAAGTTCTTACAATAATGATCTATTTGGGGAAAATTAAATGCTAGAAGACAGACAGAAATAGTATAAATTTGACTTTTTTTTTTGTCTGAAGAATCTAATGATGTGATCATCAGAAGACCCAGGTTAAACTGTTTTCTCAATGACTCACTGGCTTCTCTTACCCTCATGCCTCCAGTTAATGAAGTGGAAGCCTTTCAACTTTTAAAATATACATAAGAAAAAAAAATGTGTTAACTATGATGTGATACCAATGTGATGTAAATAAATGAGAAAATAAACTGAGTAAACTGAAGACAATTTCAAAAGGAGATGAAAGATCAGGCCTTGGAAACAAATTTATATCACTACTAGTCATGTGACTCTGCCAACTTAACTTTCTACACCTGTTTTCTCAATTGTATAATGGGGATAAAAGAAGCACCTCCCCCACAGGAGTGTTGTAAGCACTGAAGTAAGGCATACAACATGCTTACCATCAGGCCTGGTGTAGAGTGTTCCATACACATTAGCTATTACTGCTTTTCTTAAGTTATGGTATTTTAAAGAATAATATTATTCTCTTTCCAAACCACCATTTTTGTTATTTTGTCAAGAAGTTCAATAACCTCATTGCCCCAAATATGCAGTAGCAATTTGTAATAGCGAAGTGACATAAGCCCCTTAGAACTAATGAGATTAGACTATTTACTCAAGATCTAAAAAGTAGTTTTACTTTTTACTATCAATAAAAATGAGTTCAACATAGAAGGACATGCTTATCTCACCCAATACAAACCATATTTATCTCAATGTTTAAATTAATGTTCTCATTACTTAAAAACATCAATGTTATCATCCCATAGTTATTTCTGTAATTTCATTTGCTACCTGTGGATCAACCACTCCAGACACTTCTGTGCCGGCTTCAGCAGGAAGTAAGGAGACAAGTGAATAAGAAACAATGAAATGTTTTCATCCAGCTGTTTGTTCACTGCTTTGGTCTGAACGCTGCGCTCCAAGGTTTTTGCTAGCTGGCTGAACAACGGTGCTTCAAATTGCTCAAAGGAAGGATCAATTCCAAGCAGCTCTTCCAGGCCAGTGCATCCTAGGAAAACTCCAGTTTATTTAACAATTCTTAGCAAGTAAATTCACCTCGCACTTCTTTTACAGTTTTTCTCTAACACTCTCTCTATTCTTTTAGAATAATACAGTCCCAAACATAGATTTCTATCCAACATAGAAAATAAATCTCTTCTCACCAAGGAGAGGAAAAAGTACCTCCAGGAAGGGGGCCTTTTTTCTTTTTTTCCAATACAATTTCAGTACAATATCTAGGCCAGTCCTTGGAAAACCCCTCCCTGACTCCCTAACCACTGCTTCCAGCCTCTTCCTTTCTACACCTTCGATGACTCCCCCCAACCTTGGTGTGAAATTCAGATACCGCTACCTATACACATTTTATGCATCTACAGCGTAGTTATTTGCCATTCTCTTTCTCTTAACAACATAAGTCGAGTTAGCAAGTTACAAACCGCTAAGAGAGCGGGACAGAAAACACAGCAACATCCGGGTGACACATGCTTCCCAGGACTTTTTCTAAAAGTTAAAAGCCATCTCACCAATGGCAAAGGCGGTCTCTCTGTCGATATGGCCGCTTCCTTGGGGTCAAACAACAAAGAGGCAACTTCATTTCTAGATAAGAGACTGGAGTCACTCTGAGGGAGGGCGAGTCGTTGGAGCTGCTGGGCTAAGGACGTCATCTTTCACGTTGGCAGACTTCTAAAAACACAAGTTAAGAAACAGACCCACCGTGTGAACCCTCTACAAAACTGTAAGGCTACGTAACGGCAAACAGCAAACGTCTCACGTACAAGCAACTTTCCTCCGCACTCAGCACGGCTGCGGACACATCACCGGCTGTCCAGGAACCCCCAGACGCCAAACGTGCACACCCTAAAGCAACAGCGGTAATACCTAATGACATCCCCGAGGGCCGCGCCAAGCGTTTCTCAGCTCCAACTCCGCGGAGACTCGAAAATTCGAGGACATCTTACCCTCCCCCGCATACCGCCCCGACTCACAGCCCCTGCTCACCCAGAGCTCGACTCTGCACAGGACTCAGAAGCCAATGAATCTTCACAGCAGCTCCCACATGGGTACCGAGAAGTCCAGCTCCCGGCCGGAAATGTAGAGCACGCCTCGCGCGAACTTCCGGTTTCAGGCACTACGGCAAGAGAAGAGGTACAAGCTTGCCGGAAAGCGAAACGATGACTCCGCCCCCAGGCGGCGAAGCCCCGCCCCTCCGCCGCGCGGTCCTGACCCGTTGGAGGCTAGTGGTCTGTACTTAGGTCGGTGCTGGGTGTCAGCTTCTGACTGGGCCTTTTGTGAGCTTTGACGTTGCGTAGCAGGAATCTTTCATTCAACATACTTATCCAGATTTTTACTACATACCGACTTCACCTCACCGGCAGCTTGGCGCAGTGGTTGAAACTGAACGCTGCGGTCACAGCCTGGGTTAATATACCCACTCTAGGGTCTTTGGGTTGTGTGAGCTGCACTGAATTCTCGTCTCTCGGAGTTCAGTATCTCCTCTATAAAATGAAAACAGGCTAAGAATTTCATCAGATGACCTACTGATCGCACCGCGAGCCGCTCTGCAAATAAATATTGCTACCACTATCCTGAAGCTTGGGGCCACCCACTGTATTTCCGGAGTACACGCCCTGTGTGTTTTGTTGTTTTATTTTTCACTGCTGCTGCTACTAAGTCACTTCAGTCGTGTCCGACTCTGTGCAACCTCATAGACTTCAGCCCACCAGGCTCCCCCGTCCCTGGGATTCTCCAGGCAAGAACACTGGAGTGGGTTGCCATTTCCTTCTCCAATGCATGAAAGTGAAAAGTGAAAGGGAAGTCGCTCAGTCGTGTCCGACTCTTAGCGACCCCATGGACTGCAGCCTACCAGACTCCTCCATCCATGCGATTTTTCAGGCAAGAGTACTGGAGTGGGGTGCCATTCACTAACCCGGGTGAAATACAATTTACAAACTACATCGCACACTTCAGTTTAGCAATTCGATGAGTTTTAACAGAGGAGTAAGTGGGTATCACTATCTGTCCATTCAAGACGTAGAAAGTTTCCGTCGCCCCCAAAAGTTCCCTCTGGTCCCTTTGCTGTGTTGCCTGCCCCACTCCTGGTCCCAGGTAACCACTAAGCATCTTGTGTGTGTGTGAAGTCGCTCAGTCGTGTTCGACTTTTTGCGACCCCATGGACTGTAGCCTATCAGGCTCCTCCCTCCATGAGATTCTCCAGGCAAGAGTACTGGAGTGGGTTGCCATTTCTTAGTATCACTATAAACTGGTGCTGCTGAAGAGTGTCCCATATGAGTATACCACAGTCTGTTCCCAAAGCAAGGGTATGTGCCCAAATGGAGTGAACTGGGCCCCTCCAAGAAGCTGCACAGGATGCGGGAGTGAGACCGGATATCCTACCTATATTTTTTAGATGCATTCCTTTCTCTTAGGACGTGGAGCTCTCTTTGATGCCAGGGTGTCAGTCTTTTTTCTTGAAGATTGTTGGAGACAGAGTTACAGTTTCAGAGGCTTCCTTCTCTACTCCCTGCAGATCTCTCTTTTTTGTGAAACAAACTTTCATTTTTGTTTTGTCTTAACAGCATCTACAACAACAAAACAACTCTCAGTTACTTCCAGAGATAGCTAATGATCTTTTGCATGGGGTGTTGACTGCCTTGCAGAGAATGATGTGGTTTTTTTAAGTTCCAAGAATATCTCTTTCATCCTTAAAAACAGATCTCTCAAAGGAATTTTTGTTGTTGTTCTTTACAAAAATGATCAGCTTTGGGAGAAATGGAAATAGTGAGAAATGAAAACCAGACCTATATTTATGCTTAAGACATACTGGTTTTTTCGCTTAAAAAAATCCTTTATTTTTACAAGCCTCATCAACTTGCAAATAAACAGAAAAATGCCACAAGTGTTTGATTCAGTCATGTTTATATTAGTTCCAATGATATATGGTACTGTGCTGAATTTTACTTTAGAAGTAAATAAGAAAAAAAAATTTTAAGTAAACTAGAAAAGTGAAAAGAACAAGTCAGAGGTTCGTAAATATTATATCTGTTTTAAAAAACATGCCGTGACCTTGAATTGTGTATTTTTCTCCCATTTTAAAAGAATTGTTTGGATATATTCCTGATCGTTTTCTGATTACTACCTCCTCAGTTTTTGTGATTATAAACTTATCTCCTGGTTTGATTATTCAGCTGAGGACCAGAGCAAACTTCTTTTCTGTTGTTACTTGAATTTAAAATATTGATTATTCAGCTGAGGACCAGAGCAAACTTCTTTTCTGTTGTTACTTGAATTTAAAATATTGGTCATGGATTATCTGTTGTTCTGCAATTCCTCTTCATAACCCTTTTAATGCATTTTGCCATTTTATACTCATTAAATCCAAAATTTTAGCCATAGTGATATGTATTTCTTGATGCAAGGGTAAGCATTGTTTTCAGACATGGTATATTAACCATTCATTCATTCATTTGATGAGAAATGTCACATGGCAGAGTGATCGATTCTGCTGCTTATTTCAATCACTATTCACAGCAAAGACTCTAACCCCCAAAAAACAAGTTTGTAAGAGTGACTTGAATAAATGAGCTCTTTTTTAAAGGACTTTTAAAAGCCCTCCCTCACCCATTCTTTACTCCAGAGCACAGATAATTTCATTCCACATGTACTTTATACCAAGCTAGGCATACAGTGTGGATAAGACTGGTTAAGTTCTCTGCTCTTGTGGAATTTATATCCCACCAGGAAGTGACAGGTAAAAGGCAGATAGATAAATCAGAAAAACATTAGGTAATGTAATAAAAGCTCTGCTGGCAATAATAAAAAGCCATAGGATAGGGGTAAAAGAGGGAGCGCATCATTAATTTGAGTGTTTTGGAGAAGGACCCTCTGAGGAGGGAACATTTAAGCCAAGACCTGAATGACTAGTCTTGATAAACCGGAAATACCCTAGACAGGATCAATCTTGATGTTCACTCCAATCACAGCAAGGCTCTTTTCTGCCTTACCAAGTATTCCAAGCTTATATTTTCTTCACAGAGTTACAGCTACCTGGAATGATCTGATTTGTTTGCTTACCTATTTATTTCTTGTATCCACTCATAGAATACTGTCTTCACACTGGCATGGAGCCCATCCCTAAGATTTTGGTACCGGGGCAAGGGTGCAGAGGGAAACACAGCTGTCAGTCTAGAATACTTAAGAGATGTAAATCAACCTAACACACTGTAACCTCCGATATGTTATAACCTTTAACTTTGATGAAAAAAAAAAACAAGTATAATGACAAAACAAAAATATTTTCATATGACTGAAAGACAGCAAAATACAAAAGATGACAGCATTTAATCATTATCATACCAGTCTGGTACAATATGGGCTTCCCTGGTGGTCCAGCAGTAAAAACTCTGCCTGCATTACAGGACAGGCAGAATCAATCTCTGGGTTGGGAAGATCCCCTAGAGGAGGAAAATGGCTACCTACTGCAGTATTCTTGCCTGGGAAATCCCGTGGACAAAGGAGCCTGGTGGGCTACAGTCCATGGAGTTGCAAAGATCTGGACACAACTGAGTGACTAAGCATGCACACAAGCACACACTGGATACAATATTGATTGAGAGTTAATAGATTTCCTATATATTTAACCCAAGAATTTTGCCTTCATGTCAGCATAATTATCAATTATGTTGTTTAATTCAGACTTTCACAAATTGTATCCTATTGACAAAAATGATTGAAAAGATTAAAAAATAAAATTTAATTACATTCAAAGTGTACAAAATTTGAATGTATTTTCATAAAAATATAAATTATGTAAAAAATCTGTACATTATATTTTTCACTTACTCTCAATGTTTTCAAAAGAATTATCCTCAACAAGGCAAAAAAAGCACAGTTATAATGTCAACATTTTAAATAAAATTAAATGAAGCTAATTTTTATTTTTGGAAAATATTATTACCTTATTATAGTAAAATATTCATGAAAGTTATTCATAAGTTTGTCATTCCATGTCTATTTAGTTGCCAGTGTAAAGAATCAATATCCCACCACATCCCCTCTGCCAAAAAAGGGAAAAATCAGTATTCTCTTTCATTCATGCTATACTTATATCTGTATTAGTCACTCAGTCATGTACAACTCTTTGCAACCCCATGGACTGTAGCCTGCCAGGCTCCTCTGTTCTTGGGATTCACAAAGCAAAAATACTGGAGTGGATAGCCATTCCCTTCTCCAAGGGATCTTCCAGAACCAGGGATCGAACTTGTGTTTCCCACATTGCAGGCAAATTCTTTATGTCTGAACCACCAAGGAAGCCCTTATCTATATCTACCTATTTTCAAATTTAAGGATCATATGAATTGTTTAATGCTGTTAAAGGATCTTTAGTTACCACATCCAATCGTTGAGAATATGTAGTAGAGCAGTTCATTTGTACCTCCAGAACCGTAAATTGGAAAACAAAAGGAAACAAGAAATTGCATATCTGGAATTACTTAGATTACTTTACTACTAAAGTAAAGAATAATTACTTTATTCTTTACTATGCAAAAATCCAATATGTACATGCAGTCTAAAAGGAAAAGTGTGATGAGCTCACCAATTTGTCTTTTCTTACTTAAGCATTTCTGGATCTGAATCTTCCCCCTATACTAAACCAGTGTCCAGAACAGTGCAATCCACAAACCTTCAGAGCGTTCAGACTGGTTGTCTTTTATTTGAGAACACAGAGCGAAAAACTGTTTCCCTGAAGCTTAAGTATATAAATCAGAGACTGGAGATTGAGTCCGAGTTATGGACTGTGTCACAGCAGTGCTGAATGGCAGTTTCTGAAAGGCAGACTTCTACATTTTAAAACAAATTTCTCATGTATTTGTGATATTCACGTGCAGACCTTGGGGAGTTCATCTTTCAGCGTCACATCTTTTTGCCTTTTCATACTGTTCATGGGGTTCTCAAGGTAAGAATACTAACATGGTTTGCCATTCCCTTCTCCAGGAGACCACATTTTGTCAGAACTCTCCATTATGACCCATCCATCTTGGGGGGCCCCACACAGCATGGCTTATAGTTTTATTGATTGGACAAGGCTGTGGTCCATGTGATCAGTTTGGTTAGTTTTCTGTGATTTTTCATTCTGTCTCCCCTCTGATGGAGAAGGATAAGAGGCTTATGGAAGCTTTCTGATGGGAGAGACTGACTGTAGGGGAAACTGGGTCTTGTTCTGAAGGGAGGGGCCGTGTTCAGTAAATTTTTAACCCAATTCTCTGTTGATATGTGGAACTGCGTTCCCTCCCTATTGTTTGGCCTGAGGCCAGACTGTAGTAGGGGTAATGAAGGTAATGGCGATCTCCTTCAAAAGGACTTGCGCACACACTGTTGTATTCAGTGACCCTGACCGTGCAGCAGGCCACTGTCGGCCCATGCCTCCACCGGAGACCCCTGGACACTCACAGGCAAATCTGGCTCAGTCTCCTGTGGGGACACTGTTTTTCTCCTGGTTCCTGGTGCACACAAGGTTTTGTTTGTGCCCTTCAAGAATCTGTTTCCCCAGTTCTCTGGAAGTTGTGTAATCAAACCCCACTGGCCTCCAAAGTCAAATTCCCTGGGGGGTTCTCAGTCCTTTGCAGGATCCTGAAGTTGGGAAATCTGTTGTGGATCTTAACAGTGTTAGAATTTTTTTGGCATAATTTTCTGCAGTTTGTGGGACCTAACAGAAGCAGAAAATATTAAGAAGAGGTGGCAAGAACACACAGAAGAACTATACCAAAAAGATCTTAATGACCCAGATAACAAGGATGGTGTGATAACTCACCTAGAGCCAGACATCCTGGAGTGCAAAGTGGGCCTTCGGAAGCATCACTGTGAACAAAACTAGTGGAGGTGAAGGAATTCAAGCTGAATTATTTCAAATCCCAAAAGATGATGCTGTGAAAGTGCTGCACTCAATATGCCAGCAAATTTGGAAAACTCAGCAGTGGCCACAGGACTGGAAAAGGACAGTTTTCATTCCAATCCCAAAGAAAGGCAATGGAAAGAATGTTCAAACTACTGCACAATTGCACTCATCTCACATGCTAGCAAAGTAATGCTCAAAATTCTCCAAGGCAGGCTTCAACAGTATGTGAACTGAGAATCTCCAGATATTCAGTTTGGATATAGAAAAGGCAGAGGAACCAGAGATCAAATTGCCAACACATGTTGGATCATAGAAAAAGCAAGAGAATTCCAGAAAAACAGCTATTTCTACTTTATTGACTACACGAAAGCCTTTGGCTGTAGATCACAACAAACTGTGGAAAATTTTTCAAGAGATAAGAACACCAGACCACTTTACCTACCTCCTGAGAAATCTGTATGCAGGTCAAGAAGCAACAGAACCAGACATGGAACAACGGACTGGTATGTCAAGACTGTATGTTGTCACCCTGCTTATTTAACTTCTAGGCAGAGTATATCATGCAAAATCCCAGGCTGGATGAAGCAAAAGCTGGAATTAAGATTGCTGGAAGAAATATCAATAACCTCAGATATGCAGATAACACCGCCCTTATGGCAGAAAGCAAAGAGGAACTAAAGAGCCTTTTGATGAAAGTGAAAGAGGAGAGTGAAAAACCTGGCTTAAAATTCAACATGATCTTCATGGCATCTGGTCCCATCACTTCATGGCAAATAGATGGGGAAACAATGGAAACAGTGACAGACTTTATTTTTTGGGCTCCAAAATCACTGCAGATGGTGACTACAGCCATGAAATTAAAAGACACTTGTTTAAAAGACGCTTGCTCCTTGGAAGAAAAGCTGTGACCAACCTAGACAGCATATTGAAAAGCAGAGACATTACTTTGTCAACAAAGGTCTGTCTAGTTATAGTTATGGTTTTTCCAGTAGTCATGTATGGATGTGAGAGTTGAACTATAAAGAAAGCTGAGTGCTAAAGAATTGATGGTTTCGAACTGTGGTGTTGGAGAAGACTCTTGAGAGTCCCTTGGACTGCAAGGAGATCCAACCAGTCCATCCTAAAGGAGATCAGTCTTGAATATTCATTGCAGGGACTAATGCTGAAGCTGAAACTCCAATAGTTTGGTCACCTGATAAGAAGAACTGACTCACTGGAAAAGACCCTGATGCTAGGAAAGACTGAAGGCAGGAGAAGGGGACGACAGAGGAGGAGACAGTTGGATGGCATCCCTGAGTTTGAGTAAGTTTGAGTTTGAGTAAGCTCTGGGAGTTGGTGATGGACAGGGAAGCCTGGTGTGCTGCAGTTCATGGGGTCGCAAAGAGTTCAACATGACTGAGTGACTGAACTGAACTGAACTGATGTGGATACCTTAGGCTGGTCCAAGGATGCTGTTGAAGACAGGACTTTCTCAAGGTTGTGACTGAATTACTGCTCCAAATTAAAGTGCCTGGCATATCAGTTCAGTTCAGTTCAGTTGCTCAGTCGAGTCCGACTCTTTGCAACCCCATGAATCGCAGCCTGCCAGGACTCCCTGTCCATCACCAACTCCCAGAGTCCACCCAAACCCATGTCCATTGAGTCGATGATGCCATCCAACCATTCATCCTCTGTCTTCCTCTTCTCCTCCTGCCTTCAATCTTTCCCAGCATCAGGGTCTTTTCAAATGAGTCAGCTCTTCACATTAGGTGGCCAAAGTATTGGAGTTTCAGCTTTAGCATCAGTCCTTCCAAAGAACACACAGGACTGATCTCCTTTAGGATGGACTGGTTGGATCCCTTGCAGTCCAAGGGACTCTCAAGAGTCTTCTCCAACACCACAGTTCAAACCATCAATTCTTCGGCGCTCAGCTTTCTTCACAGTCCAACTCTCACATCCATACATGACCACTGGAAAAACTATAGCCTTGACTTGACTAGACAGACCTTTGTTGACAAAGTAATGTCTCTGCTTTTGAATATGCTATCTAGGTTGGTCATAACTTTCCTTCCAAGGAGTAACTGTCTTTTAATTTCATGACTACAATCACCATCTGCAGCCACTGTTTCCTCATCTATTTCCCATGAAGTGATGGGACCAGATGCCATGATCTTCGTTTTCTGATAAGCTTTAAGCCAACTTTTTCACTCTCCTCTTTCACGTTCATCAAGAGGCTCTTTGTTTTTCTTCACTTTCTGCCATAAAGGTGGTGTCGTCTGCATATCTGAGGTTATTGATATTTCTCCCAGCAATCTTAATTCTCCCTTGTTCTTCCTCTAGACCAGCATTTCTCATGATGTACTCTGCATATTAGTTAAATAAGCAGGGTGACAATATACAGCCTTGACGTACTCCTTTTCCTATTTGGAACCAGTCTGTTGTTCCATGTCCAGTTCTAACTGTTGCTTCCTGACCTGCATATAGGTTTCTCAAGAGCCAGGTCAGGTGGTCTGGTATTCCCATCTCTTTCAGAATTTTCCACAGTTTATTGTGATCCACACAGTCAAAAGCTTTGGCATAGTCAATATGGTTGACAGTAAATATTTATTAACTGAACAAATGAATGAATGAATGTAAATGCGTGTAAGCTCTAGCTCTATCTCCTTCCTGTTCAAGAAGTGTGTATCAGAATGCAAGTAAGAGTAGCATTGTTACAGGAATAATTTAGAATAAGATTATTCTCACTATTACAACTGATGGCATACTGTCTCCTTGAAAATGTATCTACCAATGAGAAACAAAATAAGATGCACATGATTAAACACTGTAAATGCAACACGTGAAATCTATATGTTAGCCAAGTGCCAACAAATAGATGACGGTTCAGTGAGAACTAAGTTAAGAATTTGTTTCTTCATGTTGTGTCCTGCACAAATTCATATACATTATTATGAAGCTGAGTACTTGTGATCTTGCCACCCAAAATTACAACTATTTTTTTCTGGTTATTTTGAAAGGCACTGGAATAAAGTTGAAAAGAAAAAAAAAAATTAGAAATCAAACTACAGCAAATACCTGCTATATCTTTAATAACCAGCAGATGACACCAGAGCATTTTTCTGACCCCGAGAGTGCATTCAGCTGTATCTCCAAGTACCTTAAAGGAGCTACAGTTTAGAAACTTAAGGTTTGAATGTGATATACAATGATAAAAATTGGTTCATTAAATCTTCCACATAAATTAAGATTTTTTAAATAAAAATAATGTTTTAAAATGTTCTTTGGAGAGCGATGGGACTTTTAAATGTTTATATTTTCTTGAGAAGCATTCACAATCATCTGTTTAATAAGTACGCTAAGTGATAGGTGTGGGTAAGCCTGAGTCCCCTCACTCGCACCCCATCCTGAGTTAAATTCCACTGAATATTTGCCACTGGAAAGATTTCTTGTTTATTAGAGTAATGGTGAAGTAGAGAACCAGGAAAGCCAGCAAAGTGAAATAAATAGAAATCTTTATCAGAAATCTTTGGGTGCGAGTGGGGGTGGGGGGAAGGACTTGGTTCTATGTGAATCGAATTTGAAGAAGAACTTGGGGCAGAGAGAGCAGTTTGGGGGATAAATTGAAGAGAAGACCAGTTCTCTGTATGACATAGTATTAGACAGATTAGAGGTAAACAGGGAAAAAAATTTATTTGATTTGTATTACATTTGAATTCTTCCTTTGGTATTTTTAAAAGACTTCTATGAAGATTCAATTTATTTTCAGTTCTATTTGGGATCCAGACTAGTATTCTTGTCATGTAACTATGCTGTAGCTAGCTTCACGACCCAGTAAGTCAGGCTAGTTTTCCGAAGTTATTTAAGTGTACATAAAGTGACAAAAATAAAGTGACATATTTCCTGTGATATGATTATATACTAGAAAAGTCAAGGATTCAGTTCTGAAAACAATTGGATATAGTATAGAATATAGGACATTAAATCAGTGCAAGTATATATACACATACAGACATACATGTGATGTCTAGAACATTTTATCTGTAATTTCACGAAAACAAACTGAGAAAATAAAGAACAATTTCCAATAGCAAAGCACACACATAAAAGTACCTGGAGAAAAATGTATAAGGTCTTTGAGAAGAAACTATAAAAGCCATTAGAAAATTAAAGTGAAAGGTTTGAATGAATGGAGAAGATTGATAGCTATATTATGCTCCTGGATAGGAAGACAAATATTATGTAAAATGTCTGTGTGCCATCTCCGAGTTAATATACATATTTAATTCAGTCTTAAGAAAAAATCCCAGAATGGTTTTTTTAATTTGACAAAATGTCTCTTAAATCGATATGAAAGAATACATCTTAAAAATTCTCAGAGGAACACTTAATGGAAAAGTATAATAGGAAAGATTAGCATCATCATATATTAAAAATATATGACAAAGCAGCTGCCAGTATAAGAGTATAGCTCTGGGGCAAAATTAGACAAATAGACCCTCAGTACCCAAACAGCTGGGTTTCCCGGGTGGCTCGGTGGCAAAGAACCTGCCTGCGATACAAGAGATGCAGGAGACACGGGTTTGATCCCTGGGTTGGGAAGAGCCCTTGGAAGAGGGCATGGCAGCCCACTCCAGTATTCATGGACAGAGGAGCCTGGCTATAGTCCATGGGGTCACAAAACAGTTGCACAGGACTTAGTGACTGAGCCACCACCGCCGCCGCCGCCACCCAAAGAGCCAGATAATCAAGAAATAAACCCCAGTTTTAGGAAGCATTTAAAACAGCACAACATAAGTATCAAAAACAATCAGGGAAGAAAATTTTCACTGACTGGTGTTGGCGTAAATACTTTGAATGGAGGGAAAAAAAATTCAAAATGTATAATCACTTCAATCCATATGCAAGAAGGGACTCCAGATAACTAAGAAATTATAGTTCTGAACAGAATGGACTAACAGGTACCGTTTTTACACTCCCACTGGAAACAACCAAAACGTGGACAAGTATACGAAATGCTTTTCGAGACACTGTATATCAGGCAACTAAGTTGTCAATGATCCTAGAAAGAAATGAAATAAGCAAGGTGAGCCTCATGGTTGCCCTAGTTTACCACCTTGGGTGAGTCTCCTGGCAGAGCAGGACGGACTCTCTGAGCTGAAGAAATGGACCTAAGAGTCCAGGGAGGACAAGGCGGCTGAAATTTGTAGAAGAGCATGAAGAGAGAATCTGAGAGAAGGCTCTGGAGACCTGCAGAGGGCCCCCTCGAGTAACGGTCAGCTCTTGGGGGTGAGGGAACTACCTCAAGCTGAGGAAAGAACAGTCTGAAAGAATCAGAGGGGACAACACCTGTATTCACACAGGACCAGGAGTGAAATTCTATCCAATCATGAGGCTGTCATCTCAGTCATTTCACCAGTGAGAAAGAAACTGCAATGTGTGAGATGAAAAATGCGCTACAAAGTAAATACCACAGAGAGCTTCCTAGGTGACGCAGCAGTAAAGGATTCATCTGCCAATGCAGGAGAAGCAGGGGTTGCAGGTTTGATCCCTGGGTCGGGAAGATCCCCTGGAGGAGGAAATGGCACCCCACTCCAGGATTCTTGCTTGGGAAATCCCATGGACAGAGGAGCCCGGCGGGCTACAGTCCATGGGGTCGCGAAGAATCGGACACGATTGAGCAGCTGTGCACACACCGGTAGCACAGAGGAAAAGAACTTGAAAGCATAGCAATAAAAAGTAATCAGAATGAAACATCCAGAGAAAAGAGGTTTTGTTTGTTTGTTTCATGAACAAAACATCAGTAAACTATGGAACAATTTCAAGTGGGCTAATGTGTTTGTAATTTAAGTACTCAAAGAAATGGGGCAGGCAGAAAAAATATTTGAAGAGGCCATCACAGGACATTTTCCAAATTTATGAAGAATGATAATCCATAGATCCAGGAAATCAATAAGCACCCACACAAGGAGCAAGATGAAAACAACACTGAATCTCATCCTAATCAAATGCTGAAAATCTATATTAAAACGAGTAGTAGAAAACCCAGAAAACAATGGAGCTGCATATTTATCAATACGGGGAATGATGTGAGAGAAGACTTTCTAGACTTTTCAGAAAACAATTATTGAGGAAACGTTCAGCAGATATAACTACATATAAATGGCAAATTTAAGTATCTTCTGCTTTTTAAAATAATGGGTAAACAAACTAAATGACCTTGAAAAGACAAGCAACAGAGTGAAAAAACAACAAATACAGAAAATAAAAGGATAAAGTATGTATATATGTATGCTTATAATACATAGCTCATAAGAATAATGATAAAAACACTGAGTTCAATAGATAAACAGCCAAAAAATATAAACAAATGATTCATATATACAAAGTCCAATTATTAAATTTACAGGAAAATGTTCAACTCTGTAGGAATGTAGATTAGATTAATGTACCATATACCTACTAAATATGTACCATATACCTACTAAATTAATGTACCATATATCTACTAAATTTTCTACAAAGTAATGTTTATTCCTGGAAAAAGCAGATCTTAATTTATATTTTGATGCATTACAAGTGGTACTATAAATCAGTATCACCCTTTCAGACACAATTTGGAAATATGCAGCAGGAATGCAAAATATGTTTATATCCATTAACTTCCTAATTTCATTTCTGTTAAGTCTGTAGCTGTCCAATATGCCACAGTTGTAAACAGACTGCTGTCACTTTATTATGTGAAATGGTGGATTTTAAAAAGTAAAGTTACATATAATTAAATGTACAGTTAATATACAAGTATAGATTTTAAATATAAGCATATAGTTTAACAGTTTAAAACAAAAATAATCAAAGATCAATTGAAAAATGAAAAAAATAATCAAAGGTCTTTTCCTGAATTATCTATGCATACCAACCATTTTTACATAATGTTATTTTTCATTTGAAGTCAGCTTCTAATATTTGAATTTAATATAGTTAAGTTTTCTTCATAAATAGCTCCACATAATTGATTAAAGAAAATCTGTTAACAAGTATTTAAATAAAAGAGGACATTTTGGCATATGCCTTTTAGTCCCAGTTTGATTGAGAAATAATTGGCCTACATCACTGTATAAGGCATAAAATGTGATGGTTTCACTTACATATGTTGTGAAATGATTACAATAAGTTCAGCTAAAATCCATCTTCCTGAGTAGATTCAGTAAAAGGAAGAGAAAAAAGATTTCTCCTTGTGATGAGAACTCTTAGGATTTATTCTCTAATAACTTTCCTATCTATCACACAGCAGTGGTCACTATAGTTACCATGTTATACAGTACATCCTTCATACTTGTAATTGGACGCTGGTACCTTTTGAATTATGTTATTTTTTTCAAGGGCTTTTCTTTAACCTTAGAACAAAAGAGCATACTTTGATGAAGATATTCAGTTCTGGGAATCAGATTTCTATAACAGAAAGAATAATGAAATGAATTAACTCTATTTGCTATACATATAAAGACAAAAAATTTTTCAGTCTGGATCTCAGAGGACCTCTCTGTAAAAATCACATTTATACAAATTTTAAGCTACAAGTGTAATTACAGACATTAAAGAATTCAAGGTCTTAGATTAAAGGGCAATGTATTCATATATAGACAGTTATTATTTTGGACTCTCAGATAGGTAAATGGGGAATCCATTACATTAAAGCTTCAAAATTGGTCACATCAAAGTTCTCTGAACGCTTTAAAGGTTGGAAGGATGGTCGTATACCTTTAAAAGTTAATTGGATTAACAATAGCAAAGGGAGTTCTATTTTACTTCACAGGTTGTTAGCCTTTTGTTTTCATTGAATGTTCTGTCAAGCATTTCAAAAGATCGCAGAATCTTTAGGGACCCATGGCTATTGTACAAGAAGTACATCAAAGAAGACTATAAAAATAACATTGAAATATTAAACATCTTTCTCCCAATAATAAGGAGCCTGGGATCGCTGTGCAAGAGAATGATTCATTCGGAGTTTGCATGATTTGTAACTGTAGTCTATACACAATGCTTTCTTAGAACTCATACCATGATCACCAATAAAATGAGCCTTCAAGTACATTCCACGTTTTCCTGGAGTGTCAGTTCAAGTTAATTCAGTGAATGTCAACTCATCTCTGCAGTGTGCTTGACACTTTGATAAACGATGGGAAGGTGACCAACACATAAGGCCCATGTTTTCCCAGAAAGAGGTGTTAGCAGAGTCTAGTACAGAGGCAGCCATTGAAAATAACCTCTGCCATCTATGTAACAGACAAGAGACCAGAGATTGAGGGCACAAAAGGGGTCAGCTCTCCCCAGGAAGTTCATCTTCCCAGGGAAGGTGACATGTGAGCTGCATCTTGAAACATTGAAAAGAAACAAACAAGGGGTGACATGCCTGGGGATGAGTTATTTTGAGCAGTGGGTCTACCTGTGAAAAGTCACTGAGACACAGAACAGAGAGTTTGGGCAATTGCCAGGCTGATAGGAACACGGAGTACACTCAAACAAAAAAGGCAAGAAAGGAAGTGGGACTGGGAGACCAAGATTGGATATGGAAGCTGCTCTAAGCCAAATCTCTTTAAGGCACTGCTAAGTCACTTCAGTCGTATCTGACTCTGTTGCGACCCCATAGACAGCAGCCCACCAGGCTCCTCCGTCTCTGGGATTCTCCACGCAAAAACACTGGAGTGGGTTGCCATTTCCTTCTCCAATGCATGAAAGTGAAAAGTGAAAGTGAAGTCACTCAGTCGTGTCCGACCCTCAGCGACCCCATGGACTGCATAGCCTTCCAGGCTCCTCTGTCCATGCGATTTTCCAGGGAATAGTACTGGAGTGGGTTGTCATTGCCTAAATCGGATCAAAGGAGCAAAGGCTGCTGGCAGAGATCAGTAGCAGGTGATGATTATGATAGTTCATCCTTGGGGTTATGTTACCATTTTAATAAATTTATTCACAAATGCCATTTAGAAATTATTTCCTGCATTTTAGGGAATTTGGGGGGGGTTGGATAAGTGTATCTGTGTGGCTGAGTCCCTTTGCTGTCCATCTGAAAGTATCAAAACATTATTAATCGGCCATGAAAAGTGAAAGTGTTAGTCTGTCATGTCTGACTCTTTCTGACCTGGTGGACCGTAGCCCACGAGGCTCCTCTGTCCATTGGATTCTCCAGTCAAGAATACTGGAGTGAGTTGCCAGGCCCTTCTCCAGGGGATCTTCCCAACTCAGGGATCGAGCCTGGGTCTCGTGCATTACAGGCAGATTCTTTACTGTCTGAGCCTAAACCCCAATATAAAATAAAAGTTTTTTAAATATAAAAGAAATTATTCCCTTCATTTTATAGTATGATTGACTGAAAATTTAAAAGGTAAAAGTTTTGAAACTGTGCAAGGATTTTATGAAACAAAAAGCTACCAGAAAGGAAGGTGTCACACAAAAACCAATGGTAATTAAGACGTAAGCCTCTGCCTATGTCTGGAGCTTGGTGGAGACTCACAAATGCCTTACATTTAGGAGCTGGCTTCCAAACTGCCACTTAAAAGAAACAGTAACTCAATGGGATAAGTGAGTGCCAGAGTCAGAAGGGCACATCAGTCAAACTAACCTTGCCCTGGGTAGATTTTCCATTGCTCTATCATAATCTTTTTTTCCCCTCCTGAGGCTAACTGATGATTTTATTAGCATTAGCATGATATCTACATAACTAAATTTAGCCAGAAAGACATTAACTGATATAGTTTCATCAGTAGAATTACCAACAGTTACAGAGTCCATGTCAAATATTGAGCTTTTGTCCTTGAATTGTTACAACATGTAGCACTGAATGAAGGATTATGTATTTCTAGTGCTTTTGTGACTTTTTTTGTGCTTTTTCTGTTTGTTTTTAGTTTAAATTGCTGACAATAGCAATATTTGTCTCCCTTCGAATCAGATGAGATTGTCAGATTCCATATCCTTAACTAGATCTCCCACCTCCTCTGGAATTCTCAGTAGAAATCTCAGGACTGTACTTTATAGTTTTGAGATAGATCAGAAACAGCCCAGAAAAGTCCATTATGATGCCAGACATTTATGTCTATAGGAAAGGCTATTTTGTTTTCTATGTAACTCCACATGTAGTCTTTTATTTATTAAAAAAATTTATTTTGCACACCATGCAACATGTGGGATCTTTAGTTCTCTCACAAGGGATCCAACCCACACCCCCTGCATTGGAAGCACACTCTTAACTGCTGAAGAGCCAGGGAAAGCCCCCACATGTACCATTTTCTGATTAAGGAAAATACCAAATGGTATGTTTTGGGAGGGCAGTTTGGCACCACCTACACAAATTTTTAAAATTTGCTCATTTGAAGAAAGCAATTCTGGGACTTCCCTGGTGGTTCAGTGGTTAAGACAGTGCACTCCCAGGGCAAAGGCCACAGGTTTCATCCCTGGTTAGGGAACTAAGATTCTGCATGCAATGTGGCATGGCCAAAAAGCAGAAAAAAATTAAAAAGCTATCCTAAAGAAACCTAATACATACACATTGAATATATGTTCCAATGTGTTTCATAATTTTTAGATGGTGAAAAATTGGGGGCAATGTAAATGTCCATCAGTAATGGAAATTGTTTCATAGACTAGGTTATCTCTGTACCATGAAATAAAAGACTGCAGATGGATAGAATGTCCACTATATAGTATTAAGTGGAAAAAGCAAATTATAAGATAATATATGGAATTTGATCCCATTTTTATTTTAAAAAGATGTTTTACCTTGTTATAGAGAAGTATATTTGAATGATGTACACCAGATTTTTAACAGTGATTACATTACACCATGGAGTGGACTCAGAAAGTGAGGCAAAGTATATTTTTACTTTACATACTTAAATATTGCTTAGTTTTTTTTTTTTTTTAACAAACATGCATTACTTTTATCTTTTCTTTTTTTGGAAGAAAAATCTGAGTCTCAGATAAGTGAAGTAATTTGTTCAAATCACTCAATTAGTGAAAATGACAGGATGAGAATCCAGGTTTTCTAATCCCAATCAGATGCTTTTCTCCCAGACAAGGCCTTGAGATACTTTACCTGAACATCTAGCTTCCTGCAGGGTTTCCCTGGTGGCTAGACGGTAAAGAATCTGCCTGCAACACAGGAGACCTGGGTTCGATCCTTGTGTCGGAAAGATCCCCTAGAGAGGGCAATGGCTACCCACTCCATTATTCTTGCCTGGAGAAGTCCATGGACAGAGGAACCTGGAGGGCTACAGTCCATGGAGTCACAAAAGAGTCTGATATGACTGAGTTAATAACAGCACACACACACACTAGCTTTCTGCATATCTATTCAGGTTGCATATTTCTTAAGAAAGTAGGTTAAAAATAGGGCTTCCCTGGTTGTCCAATGGTTAAGACTCTGTGCTTCTAAAGGAGGGGGCATGGGTTTGATCACTAGTTGGGGGACTAGGATTCTGCATGCCATGTGGTGTGGCCTAAAAATAAGTAAATAATAAAATTTTAAATTAAAAAAATTTTTTAAGAAAAAGTTAATAAAAAGAAAGTAGGTAAATTGTATCATTTCTTTCTTTTATCAAGGCAAATAAATTTCTGAGCCTCTTAATATATCCTTTTCAAAAATTTTTTTCTCTAGTATCATGGAAATATTCATTTACAACTACTATATTTTATTTATTGACCAGTTCTGACCATTTCCTAACTACTAGCCCACAAAGACAAGATTGAAGTTAAGTTGGATATTATTTCATAGTTGAACAGCAGACCCAGACTTTCCAACAGAGCTTATAAGTCTATTCGCAACTACAGAGGAATTTGCTATCATGTTTCCTCATCTGTTCTTAGAATATCTTTTGCTGTCTTACTCAACCATAGTTGTTATTTTTAGCTGCATTTTGGTATTCATGATGGATGGCACCACTGCTCTTCATAAAATAAAATAAAATATATGAAATCTTTGTTTAAAATTGACAGCAATAATAGATTTTTTCATATGTCTAGTTTTTTAAGTTTAGTTTTAGAGATTAAAAAATGTCCAGTGTGGAGTTAGAATTTTCAAACTTTAGCGTGGCCATAATATATGGTTGATCTTTTACTCAATTGATAAACGAGACATCTGAAAGTAATTCAATCAGGGTCTTCCTCATTGCAGGCAAATTCTTTACCATCTGAGCCACCAGGGAAGCCCAAAGAATACTGAAGTGGGTAGCCATTCCCTTCACCAGAGGATCTTCCCAACCGAGGGATCAAACTCAGGTCTCCCGTATTGCAGGCAGATTTCTTTACTGTCTGAGCCACTAGGGAAGCCCATAATTATTGGGTTGATCTTTTTCTCAATCGATAAATGAAAGGAAGCATCTAAAAGTAATTTGAGGGTAATTACATGTTTAATTGAATACTTAATTATGTTGGAAATGTCACTATGCTAAATAAAAAGAGAAACCAAAATGTGTATCTCAAATTATCCCTACTCAGTAATAGTGTATATTTTATATCTAATCATATATGCATAAAATAAGATCTTGAAAGAAATGTATGCCAATATTAACTCTGGATGATGAAACTCTGATTTCTGTTTTCTTCTCTGAATTCCTTGCAATTTCTCATTTTGTTGAAAGTGTTTATTTTCGACATTAGAAAGCCAATTTAACCTGAACTTTCAACCTAGAAGCCAATTTTACTTGAAACAATACGTTCTAAATGTCATTTTCTGAGAACAATAGTCAACTTTAGGCACTTCTGGAAGAGAGTGACATAATCTCATTTTAATTTGTGTGTATTCTTGCTGGTTTGCTAAGCAGGAGACACCAGTTCAATCCTCGAGTCGGTAAGATCCCCTAGAGAAGGAAATGGCAACCCACTCCAGAATTCTTGCCTGGGGAATCCCATGGATGGAGGAGCCTGGAGGGCTCTTGCTGTCCATAGGGCAGCAAGAGTCCAACACAACATAGCGATTAAACATTCTTGCTGGTGGTAAGGTCTAATTGAAATTTGACCTTTTTAAAGAAAAATTAGCCTTCAGTGAAGAGAAAAAAGGAAACTAAAAGACAAGAAGAGAGGGAAAAGAAGTAAGTAGACTGACTTGATTTCCTGGTTGGAGCACAGATTTCAAACTAGGATGTACAAAGCCAGGGACTTCCAAGCAAGGACTTGATGGTAGAAGGGAAGGTGTGTTATAGAGTGACCGGGAAAGGAAACTTTCTTCTGGGCACAGGAAAGCAGCAGCTGTAACTGGGTTTTCCTTTCCTCACCCCATCCTTCATGCCTTAACACAATCTCAAGTACGTAGCAGGCTTTTTTCTCTTTTTATAGGATGATAAATGAAGAAAGTACAGCTGTTTGAACCTAGATAGGACTGAAGTAGTGACTACAATAATAGGGGGAAATCCAAGATGCAGCTCACTCTTGCTGGGATCATGATGTTGGTGGACAGCTCTGTTACTCAGCCGAAGCCACAAGAGTTTGTACCTGAAACCCCCGTCGTGGGTCCTGACATGCAGTCAAAGAGTAGACTAAAACGGGGAAACTGAGCTAATTATCATAAAATACAAGAGTTGTTAGAAGGAAAAAGAAAAGACCAATGATCTAATTAGTTATTTGTTGTTTTATTTTCCTAGGAATCAAGAAATGTTGAGCAGCTTAGATCACTTATCACACTAAGTGAAGTTCATCAGAAAGAGAAAGACAAATGCTGTATGATATCAGTTATATGTGGAATCTAAAATACAACACAAATAAACTACAGAAACAGACTCAAAGACATAAAGAGAACAGACTTGTGGTTATCAAGGGGGAGGGAAGGATTGGGAGCTTGGGATTAGCAAATGCAAACTCCTATGTATAGGGTGGATAAACAGCAAGGTCCTACTGTAGAGCACAAGGAGCTATATTCAATATGCCAGGATAAACCATAATAAAACATGGTTCTATATGAATATATATATGTGTATAACAATCACTTTGCTGAAGAGCAGAAATCAACACTGTGCATCAACCACACTTCAATAAAACTAAAAAAAAATTTTTCATACATTAAGAAAAGAAAACATTGAGTAGGAGATAAAAAGGTCTTAGTCATACTAAAGATAGATTGATATGTGATATTAATATCATTATTTGATGGACCACTGACTTTCAAAGTAAAAATATTAACAGCTGTTATTTGATAGGCTGCTGACTTTTTCATCTTGTAAAAAAATTTTAGCCTCTTTCCATGCTTCAATATTCACTTCTGTAAAATAGGATCCAAATTATACTCATCCATATTCCTTAAAGCAGAGACATTACTTTGTCAACAAAGGTCGTCTAGTCAAGGCTATGGTTTTTCCAGTAGTCATGTATGGATGTGAGAGTTGGACTATAAAGAAAGCTGAGTGCTAAAGAATTGATGCTTTTGAACTGTGGTGTTGGAGAAGACTCTTGAGAGTCCCTTGGATTGCAAGGAGATCCAACCAGTCCATCCTAAAGGAGATCAACCATGAATATTGATTGGAGGGACTGATGCTGAAGCTGAAACTCCCAATACTTTGGCCACCTGATGTGAAGAACTGATTCATTTGAAAAGACCCTGATGCTGGGAAAGATTGAAGGTGGGAGAAGGGGACGACAGAGGATGAGATGGTTGGATGGCATCACTGACTCGATGGACATGAGTTTGAGTGAACTCCAGGAGTTGGTGATGGATAGGGAGGTCTGGCATGCTGCAGTTCATGGGACAGCAAAGAAATGGACACGAATGAGTGACTGAACTGAACTGAATATTCCTTAAAAATGGTGTAAGCATTAAAATGCACTGCTGAAGTAACAACTTATAAACATATCGTGATATGTTAGCATTTAGTATTCTTGGGGGAAAATTCTCTAGCCCACTCACTCCTGGTGAGTAACAGTTGTTTTGGGTGAAGTAAAAAATAGCAAGGAATTATTTATAGTAAGTTCTCAATAGTACTGGGGTTATTTACTTGGGTTCTTATTTTTCTTCCTCATTCATTCTAAAGTTCAAAATCAATTGGATATTCATTACCAACTGCTAAAGTTGTGGTCCAAAATAGGGAATGTAATGCCAATTCCTTCCATTTTTCTTCTTGTTAGTCAGTTTCAGAAGTCATATCAAGAAATACAGTTGAAACTATACTTAAAACAAGGAATACTAGATTGCCTGTGAATTTCACCTGCCTAAAGCATCCTTAACCAGGGGCCATGCCGTTTGCCACTGTTACCTCCTCTAATAGTTGATGGCATTGAGGAAGGTGCAGTAGAGTTGGTTCCTTAGAAGAAGTAGAGTGCAAGTTTTGGAGATTTGGGAGGTTTTTGTTTTTTTTTTGTAATAATGCATAGAAATTAATATTGCTTGTATATCTCCACAGAATATCTTGATATCAGTTCTAAATCTTCTGAAACTGATCTGTTTGTCAAAAAAAAAAACCCCACTTATTAAGAGCTTAATATATCAAAGGAAGTTATGCTAAGGGGTTAGACATACAAAGATAAATAAGACAGTCCTTAATGTCAAATAGATCATACTCTCAAATAAAAATAAGCAAAAAGTTCTAAAACTAGGACTTTTAATACAAAAGAATATATTTCACTGTATTTTTTGATATAGCTAAGTTAAAAGAATAGAAAATCACCCATTTTCCTTATCACCTAAAAATAACCATTTTTAATATACACACATAAATGCATATACTTTAAAGAAATCATGTTCGAAATCACTACTATTTTTTCAAACTGCTTCCCTACTCCAGGAATATTTTTCCATGCTAAAATCTCTGTTAATAGCTACAAAATTTGAGGGTACTATACTTTATGGGGGTCATAATTTATTTAAATGTTTCCCAAACATTTAAGCTCTGGAAAATATTCCACGTTATTAAAAAATATGGGCTTCCCTGATGGCTCGGTGGTAAAGAATCCACCTGCAATGGAGGAGATGCGGGAGACGTGGGTTGATCCCTGGATGAAGACAATCCCCTGGAGAAGGGAATGGCAACCCACTCTAGTATCTTGCCTGGGAAATCCCATAGACAGAGGAGCCTGGCGAGCTACAGTCCATGGGGCTTCAAAAGAGTCAGACACAATTGATGCAGGATGCAGGATGCTTGGGACTGATGCACGGGGATAATCCAGAGAGAGGGTGTGGGGCGGGAGGGGGGAGGTGGGGGTGAGGATTGGGAGTTCATGTACACTCGTGGCTGAT
>SJXQ01005332.1:279935-330126 GCA_006408695.1 Aepyceros melampus
CTGATGCACGGGGATAATCCAGAGAGAGGGTGTGGGGCGGGAGGGGGGACGGGGGGGTCGGGATTGGGAGTTCATGTACACTCGTGGCTGATTCATGTCGATGTGTAGCAAAACGAATACAGTATTGTAAAGCAAAACAAACTAAAAAAATAAAAATTAATTAAAAAAAAAAAAGAGTCAGACACAATTGTAAAGCAACTGAACACACACAACATATACTCCATAGAGGATTCTGAGTCTGTGCCGCCTGAGTGAGGCTAAACTGTAATTTTACTGTCTGTGCCTCACCTGGACCAGGTAGCTGCAGCAGCAGCAGCCAGAAGTAGATTCTTTGTTGTGTGTGTGGTTGAGATGCTCTCTAGGTACCAGGGAAGAGCATGGAGTCTAATAACATCAAGAAACTCTTGCATGAAGACCATAAAGGAGAGACTCCTGGGTAGAGCATATCCTGCTAAACTCTATGCTCCTTCCTATGGTAGGTTGGCTTTGAAGTGTGAGTGTGTCTGGTCTTCTTGGCCCCAAGAGGGCAAGAAGAAACTTGTGGCTGGGACTGGGACTTCTCTGGTGGTCCAATGGTTAAGATTCCACAGGGAGCACAGGTTCCATCTCTGGTTGGGGAGCTTAAGATGCTGCCCAGTATGACAAAAAAAGAGAAAATAGAAGGAAACTGCTGGCAGACAGATCCTGAAGTGGTCCCCCATGGCCCCTTTACTGGTCTTCATTCCTTTACATTTCCTTTTGAGTGAAGATGGGACTGGTGACTGGTGACTTGCTTCCAACCAATGGAATATGGCAAAGGTGACAAGATATGTGATTACATGTATACAATTGTAGCATTAATCTCGCCAGGAGATTCTCTTCCTTGTTGGCTCTGAGGAAACAAGGGACTGTTGGGAATATCTACCTAGCAAGGAACTTAGGGCAGCTTCCAGCTAACAGCCAGAAGGAAATGGAGGCCCTCAGTCCAACAGCCCACAAAGAACTAAAGGCTGCCAACAACCGCATAAACTGGGATGTGGATCCTTCCCCACTTGAGCCTCAGATGCACCCACAGCCCCTGCTGATGCTTTAATTTCAGGTCTGTGAGATGCTGAACTATGCCTGGACCCCTGACCCACAGAAAGTGTGAGATAATGAACATGTGGTTTTGCAGTAACATTGGTACCTAGCAATGATTACTAATGCAATGATAATGCCCTGAGTCATCACTGGTCTCTAGGCTAGGAAAGTAAGAAGAAACTGGGAACAGAAAGATTTTGTCTGTAATCCTCGATGAGACTCTTCACCCGCCTGGTTCTGTACTGTCAAGTCATAGGAGGAGAGACAGCTTCAGCTTTTATTACATGAAGGGAGCTATCAACTTGAGCAATCCAATATCAGACCAGGAGAATGGCTGTAACTTGGGAATTGTTAAGAAAAGCATGCTGCAACCTTGAGAAGGAAAGGAAAAATGAGCCATGGGAAAAGAAGGAACTTCTTTCTTGGAAAAAAGAAAACACAGAGAAAAGTGTACTTATTTCCAAAGATGTGGAAATAGCCAAACAGAGGAATATAAATTAGAACACAACATGTTGCTGAAAATGATTACCAACATCTTGGATTTAAAAAAATAATAAAAGAAGTCACTTCTAGAACTGACAGAGTAGCTCAGATGGACTAATTTTCTTGCTGATAAAAATCATTAAGTCTTCACAAATTGTTTAAAAATCTTATAGTTTGAGGTAGTAGAGAATGACCCACAGCAGGCAGACACTGCAGAGATAATCCTTGAATAATAAGCTGTGAACCAGTAAGATCTCTTAAAGTGACCTCAGCTCTTTTTCTCATTTATTAATTCTCTGCAAGAAGCCAGCCAGGCACTGCTGAACCTCTGTATCTGGAGTTTATTGATCCCCTCCTATGTCCTGGCCTCTCCTTGAATCTTCTTGCCTCTGTGGACTCAGAATTGCAGTGTTCCTCACTTACTGCCGGCCAAACCTCTGACTCAATAGTGAGGTCTCTAGCCCCTCCCTTCCCCGTGTCTCATTTTCCTTTTCTTCTCAGGGCTGCTGAAATTACCACCTTATCTACAACACAAGGTGAATTTGGCCTCTGAGCATCACCATCCCAAGTCAGTATAGTCCTATGCAGGGCTTCCCTGGTGGATCAGATGGTAAAAAATCTGCCTGCAATGTGGGAAACCCAGGTTCGATGTCTGGATCAGGAAGATCCCCTGGAGAAGGGAATGGTTACCCACCCCAGTATTTTTGCCTGGAGAATCCCACGGACTGAGGAGCCTGACAGGCTACAGTCCACAGGGTCACAAAGAGTTGGATACAACTAAGTGACTGACACACTATGTCATATTGTAGATCACTGCCCTGTCAGGCCCTAGTCCCCTAATATCTCCTTGGCCTCTTCACCTATTTCTCTCTGTTTTTCTCTCTCAAATCCAGCCACATCTGCATTGTTGATGCTTGCTATTCCTCCAACACAGGAGACACATTTCCACCTCAGGGCCTTTAACTTGCTGTTTCCTCTGCCTTAAACTTTCTTCCCCAAATATCTCCATGGCTTTCTCTCTTTTCTCAGGTCTTTGCTTAAATATCACTTTTTTATATAAAGATTTTTTTTATGTGGATCTTTTAAAATTTTTATTGAATGTTAGTTGGAAATTGATCAAGAATCTACCTGCAATGCAGGAGACTCGGGTTCGATCCCTGGGTTGAGAAGATCCTCTAGAGAAAGGAATGGCAACCCACTCCAGTATTCTTGCCTGGAGAATTCCATGGACAGAGGAGCCTGGCGAGCTACAGTCCATGGAGTTGCAAAGATTCGGACGCGACTCAGCAGCTAACACATGCACACATTGAATTTGTTACAACATTGCTTTTTGTACCTTGGTTTTTTGGACCTGAGGTATGCAGGATCTTAGCTCTCCAACCAGGAATGAAACCTGCACCCCCTGATTGGAAGGCAAAGCTTTAACCACTGGATCACCAAGGAAGTCCTTCAAATATTACTCTTTTGTTGAGCTCTTACCTGCAAATTCCATCTAAAATTATCACCCCACGACCTCTCTCATGATGCACTTATCTCTTTTCTCTTAGCAATTTTTATTTAATATGCTAAATGTTTTGTTTATTTATCCTGTTTGCTGTCTCTCCAGCTAAAATATAAGTGCTGGTTGTGGATGCATGGGTTGGTGCATTTTTTTTTCCTTTTGTTACTTCTGTAGTATTTAGAACAGTGACTGACATGTCAATCATTACTTGTTGAATTTCTCAACTTGGTTTAAAAGATTCTTTTTCTCACAGTACCATTTCTCCCACAGACTTTTAGGCTAGTACTAAGTTGCAGAGATGTCTTAGTGATCCACGATTATAGTTTTAATATTTCAATTCCTTTTGACTAGAAGTACTTGTTCTTAAATGACTATGGTGAAGTAAATAGAATATCTAGGACTTCCCAACGGACAGAGTCATTGGTTCCAAAGTTCATTTATAAGTCAATTGTTTGCACATTCTGAACTTATTTTCAGAACACTATGGGCACAGCTAGTTAACTGCAGGGAGTCTAGAAGACTAGATAATGCCAGAACTGGGAACCAGATATGCCCACTGGGATGGGGCAGACCCCAAAAGGACAGCAACAGGTGCACTGAACTCTGAGGATGTTCCATGCAGCCAGCAGCAGACACTGTCCTGAAGGCTAGGGCACAGGCAGCAGTTACATTAGAGAGAATCCAAAGGAACGGGGTGACCCCATTGGGAAGTAGAGTGTAGCAAATGGCCATCTGCTGCTGCTAAGTCGCTTCAGTCGTGTCCAACTCTGTGCGACCCCATAGATGGCAGCCCACCAGGCTCCTCCATCCCTGGGATCCTCCAAGCAAGAACACTGGAATGAGTTGCCATTTCCTTCCCCAATGCATGAAAGTGAAAAGTGAAAGTGAAGTTGCTCAGTCGTGTCCAACTCTTCGCGACCCCATGGACTACAGCCTACCAGGCTCCTCCGTCCACGGGATTTTCCAGGCGAGAGTGCTGGAGTGGGGTGCCATTGCCTTCTCCGAAATGGCCGTCTAGGAGTAATGATACTTTAAAGATGAGTTGATCAAAAAACACCATGAAGCGCAAAGGCAAGCCAAAGAATATAGAGAAAATATTTACCATATGCATATCTGACAAATGGACCATATCCAGATTATTTAAGGAACAACTTGAAATCAAAAAGGAAAGATAGATGACCCAACAGAAACATGGGCAAAAGTCTTTAGCAGTCATTTCAAAAAAGACAATCTCTACATGTCTAATAAATATATGGATATGTTCTTAGCATCAGTTGTAACAGTCAAACTAAAGCCACAGTGAGACTTGACTATACATCCACTAGAATGGCTAACACTGAGAAGGCTGGAAATCGAATGGTATTGCCATAAAAACAGACACATAAATCAGTGGGACAGAAATGACAGCCCAGAAATGAGTCTACACATACATTATCAATTCATTTATGACAAAAGAGACAAGAAGGTGGGACACATGTACAATCATGGCTGACTCATGTCGATGTATGGCAAAAACCACCACAATATTGTAAAGCATTAGCCTGCAATTAAAATAAATTTATTAATAAAAAAATAAGAGAAACAAGAATATACAATAGGGAAAGGGAAGTCTCTTCAAGAAATGGTATTTGGAAAACTGGACAGCCACATACCAAAGAATGAAACTGGACCACTCTCTCATACCATACAGAAGAAAGTAACTCTTTAAACCTGGTTTAAAGACCTGGACATAAGACCATAGACTATAAAATTCCTAGAAGAAAACATAATCAGTAAGCTCCATGTCATCAGTGTTGGCAATGATTTTTTTGGATTTGACGTCAAAAGCAAAGAGAAAAATAAATAAGTGAGACGTCATCAAATTAAAAAATTTCTGCACAGCAAAGGAAACTATCAACAAAATGAAAAAGCAACCTACCAAATGGGAAAAAATAGTTGCAAGTCAGATATCTGATAAAAGTGAAAATCCAAGATACAAAAAGAATTCATATACTTAGTAGCAAAAAAACTAAACAGTTCAATTAAAAATGAGCAGGATAAACATTTTTCCAAAGAAGACATACAGATGGCTCACGGATATATAAAAAGATGCTCAGAATCATTAATCAATGAGAAAATGAAAATCAAGACCACAATAAGATATTACCTAACACCTGTTAGAATGGCTATTATTTAGCAAGATCAGAAATAAATGTTGGTGAGGCTGTGGAGGGAATGGAACACTTGTGCACCATTGATTGGAATGTAAATTGGTGCAGCTACTGGTAAACAGTATAGGAGCCGCAAAAATTTAAATAGAACTACCGAATGACCCAGAAAATCCTATTTTGGATATTAATCCAAAGAAAACAACAATCTTAACTCAGAAAGATAATAAGCACTCCAGTGTTTATTGCAGCATTATTTGGGCTTCCCTGGTAGCTCAGATGGTAAAGAATCCACCTGCAATGCAGGAGACCTGGGTTTGATCCCTGGGTTGAGAAGATACCCTGGAGGAAGGCATGGCAACCCACTCAGTATTCTTGCCTGGAGAATCCCCAAGAACAGAGTATTATTTAAATGGCCAAAATAAGGAAATAACCTAGGCGTCCATTAATGGATGAGTGGATAAAGAAAAACATGGTGTATCTTGCCTGGAGAATCCCAGGGACAGGGGAGCCTGGTGGGCTGCCGTCTATGGGGTCACACAGAGTCGGACACGACTGAAGCGACTTAGCAGTAGCAGCATATTTTATACTTTATATTACTACTCATAATAATATTATGGAAAATTATTCAGCCATAAAAAGATAAAGAAAACTTGCTGTTTGCAACAACGTGGATGAATTTTGAAGGCATGTGCTTAGTGAAATAAGTCAGACAGACAAAGACAAACACTATATGGTCTTGCTTAGGTGTGGAATCTAAAACAAACTGAACACATAGCTAGGCTGAGGGTTGCCAGAGATGGCGTAGGAAGGTGGGAGGATGGGAGAAATGGGTGAAGGGTGTCAAGAGGCACAAATTTCCCGTTATAAAATCAATCAGTCCTGGGGATGTAATGTACAGCACGGTGACTATAGTTAATGAGGGGCTTGACTCATCTCGGCTTCAGCATGTTGGGGCTGGGAAGTCTGGAAGGCAGGGGTGACTTGCTGTTGCCTTAACTCACACCCTGGTGGTTGATGCTGGTTGATGGCTGGGACCTCAGTGGGGCCCACTGAGGGGATACCTCATTGGAGAGGGGATGCCTCTCCATGTGGTGGAGAGGGGATGCCTCTCCATGTGATGTCTCTGCTGGGGCTGGTCTGGGCTTCCTCACAACACAGCTAAGGATTCCAAGAGAACAAAGCAGAAGCTGTACCACTTTTTTATTGTGGTAAAAAACATATAACATAAAACTGACTATCTTAACCATTAAAAAAAGAAGACGACACTTCCCTCGTTGTCCAGTGGTTAAGACGCCATGATTCCACTGCAGGGAATGCAGGTTGGATTCGTCAAGAAACTAAGATCTTATATGCCAGATAGCACGCCCCCAAAAAGGAAAACAAACAAGCAAACAACAACAACAACAAAAAAAAACAGTATTCTTTTCAAGAAAAGTTAGAGGAGATATTTCCCAGCTTGTTGCGTTGGAAAATAAAAGTATTTTTTATTTACCGCATCTCCAGTCTCTTCGAATATTGGCAGATGCGGCAGAAGTAACATTCTGGGACTTCCAGTCCCAGCACTTAAAAGGCACTGTGACTTCTCCCTTCCCCCTCATGGGATCCAGTTGCCTAAAAAGGAGTTCAAGATATACCACTAACTGATGAGAAACCAGAGGGCGAGCAGAAGGCCCAGGCAGCCCCCAGCCATTCAGCTTCGTTGTTTGCAGTGTGCAGTCCCTAACATGCAGTTAAGGAAGTCAGGTTTGTGGTCTATCCTCAGGGGAGCCCCAAGCTGAGCTCAGCTGCATGTGGGACCTCAGCCAATACCTCATGGAACAGAGTCAAGTCATCCCCATGGAGCTCTGCCCAGATTGCAAAATCAGGAGCAGATAAACGGTGGTGTTTGCTTCAAGACACTAAGGGTTCAGGTGGTTTTCATGCATAAAGAGACAACTGAAATACCTGGCACTAGAAGGAAATGGCAGCCCACTCCAGTACTCTTGCCTGGAAAGTCCCATGGATGGAGAAGCCTGGTGGCTACGGTCCATGGGGTCGTTAAGGGTCAGACACGACTGAGCGACTTCACTTTCACTTTTCACTTTCATGCATTGGAGAAGGAAATGGCAACCCACTCCAGTGTTCTTGCCTGAGAATCCCAGGGACAAGGGAGCCTGGTGGGCTCCTGTCTATGGGGTCACACAGAGTCGGACACGACTGAAGTGATTTAGCAGCAGCAGGCAGCATACAGTGTGACATTTCCATATTCCTTAGCCCAGTGTACAAGGTCCTAAAAGATCTCTTCCTCTGCCTGCTATTCTGACTTCCCTCTGGTATTACTCTCTGTGCTAGTCAGCTTGGTCTTTTATCACAAAATACCACAGATTGGGGGCTTAAACAACAGAAATTTCTTTTCTTACAGTTCCAGAGGCTGGAAGTCCAAGGTCAAGGTTATCATCTTGCATATAACGTTTCATCTTACATGGTAAGTCAAAGGTGTATCATATATTTGACTCCATTCATCAAACACACATTAGTTTATCACACACTAGTTCCCTGGGACTTAAAGATAGATCAGATATGTTCCTTGACCTCCCAAACATTCCCCCTGGCTGCATACGGTGCCTGGAGGAGGGCAGAACACAAACAAAACCTTGAACACAATGTGATAAACACTCTAATAGTAGTGTGCAGGAAAAGAGGGATGGAGATCCAGGTTAGGGAACAATGAATTCTGCCTGGAGAAGCAGGTCATAGGGAACAACAGACAGGACATTTTAGTTGCTCCTTGAAGAACGAATAGCAAATGGTTAGGAGCTGAAAGGCAACATTTCATACAAAAGAAAGAGTGTGGGGACTTCCTGGAGGTCCGATGGTTAAGAATCCACCTTCCAATGCAGGGAACGTGGATTTGACCCCTGGTGGGGGAACTAAGATCTCACATGCTGTGAAGCAGCTAAGCCCCTACACTGCAGCTACTGAGCCCACGCTCAGAAACAAAGAGCCTATGCATGGCCATGAAGACCCAGCCCAGCCAAAAGGAAAAATTAAAAAAAAAAAAAGTATGAAGGATAATAGGTTTCCTGGGTAGCTCAGCTGGTAAAGAATCCGTGTGCAATTTGAGATCCCAGTTCAATTCCTGGGTTGGGAAGATTCCTCGGGAGAAGGGATAGGCTACCCACTCCAATATTCTTGGGCTTCCCTGGTGGCTCAGATGGTAAAGAATCCGCCTGCAATGTGGTAGATATGGGTTCGATACCTAGGTTGGGAAGATCCCTTGGATAAGGGCATGGCAACCCACTCCAGCATTCTTGCCTTGAGAATCCCCATTGACAGAGGAGTCTGGTGGGCTACAGTCCATAGGATCGCAAAGAGTTAAACACAACTGAGCGACTAAGCACACATGAAGGAAAAGGTAGGTGTTGTGTTGGCTTGATACGGGGAGGGTATAGGAAAGAGGGTGGGCGGCAGGTAGGGCTGGAGAGAGGGGCAGAGTAGGTGATAAAAAGCCTGTGGATCATAACCTGTACTTTGTTCTGTAGGTACTGGGGAGATGAGAGCAAATCCTACTCTGACAGAGACCTAACTCTGGATGTCAAGAACTTACCTTACTACCACTGTAGTCCTAGAAATGATTAAGAACCTCCCGGGTCTACACTACCAGCAAGGATCCCATGGCCGAGGTCAGAAGTTACTGAGCCTTGGAGGCTGGGAAGAAGCGGGGAGCAAGGATTGGAGATCCTAAAGAGAAAGGGACTTGGGCAGGAGATGTGGGAACAGAGAGGGGCTGGGGGCGGACTGGGCAGGGCTGGTGGGTGGAGGTCCCTCTGGGTGGTGAGTAATGGTATGACACAGTGAGTGGGTCAGGGGCAGCAAGGGACAGCATTGGGCCCCAGCCTCTTTGGGTCTATCTTTTCCCATCTTCCTCTCACTCTTCTCATCACAGACATGTGGAGGGAGCAAGGTGGTAGGGAGGGGAAGAGGTGCAGAAGCAGGACATAGGTGACAAGATGAGAGTCTTTACATTGTCAACACCAGGAACTATTGTTGGGGAGGGTGCCTGGCGAGGAGGCTAAGGTGGAAAGGGACTCTTTATCTCTATGCCTCCCTCTCTCTATCTTTTCTCCAGCAAAGCTCCTATTTTCAACAGATACTCACTGTAGAAACAAGAGAGGAGGGGGCGAGGAGGGGTTGTCATGTGGAAGACACTATTGGCTAAACTCAGACATGGTGTGATGCAGCAAAGACAGGCAAAGTGTGTGTGTGTGTTCACGGGAGCTTGCGGGTACCTCAACTGTTATGAAGCGGAGGGACAGGGAATCTCTGGAATTGCCCAGTTGGGGTGTCGGGGAGGGGCAGGTGCAAGCGGCCTGCGTAGATCAATGTCCTGAAGTCAGGGAGGGGCTGCCCAGGCCCAGAGCATCCTAGCAGAAGGGAAGCCACAGGGCTCGGCTCATTGGTTCTACCGTGGTGGCTTCTGAGGTTCGTGCCAAGAACTCCTTGATGGACTCCTACAGATTGGCATTGGCCTTCAGTGGAAAGAAGGGTTCCCCTAGGGCAAGACCAAGAGGATGTAGGTTAAAGAAAAGCATGCTAGTCATCTGATGGTCAGATTGCTTGTTTTGTTTTGGTTTTTAATTAAGAAGTTTAAAGGACATATTTCGAATTTGCTTTTAAGCCTTTCCCCAAACTCCTAGAATAGTTCCAATTCTATGCAGTTTTTCTATAACAATATATAAAAAGATTTCAGGTTGCAAAACTTGCCTTCTCCACTGACTTCATTCTATTACTATTAGAAGTAACTGTTTAAATTTAAATGGAGTCAGTTTAATTATTGAAAGCCTATAAATGAACAGTATTTAGGTAACTATAACACGTATGTATGTTTCAAAATCAAAGTATAAGAACTGTGAGGGCTTCCCAGGTGGCCCAGTGGTAAAGAATCCTCCTGCCAATGCAAGAGAGTTGGGAGACACAGGTTTGATCCTTGGGTCAGGAAGATTCCCTGGAGGAGGGCATGGCAACCCCTTCCAGTATTCTTGCCTGGAGAATCCCATAGACAAAGGAGTTTGGTGGGCTACAGTCCATGGGATTGCAAGGAGTTGGACATGATGGAAGCAACTGAGCAGGCATGCTATATATATATATAGAGAGAGAGATATAAACTGAATCACTTTGCTGTGTACCCAAAACTAACATAACACTGTAAATTAACCATATTTCCATCTTTAAAATGGTTTTAAAAAGATGAGAAAACAGCAAAAATCTCAAAAATAAAAGGTACCATTCACTAAATTATACAAGGAGTGTATATATATATACATACACACATAATCTCTATATAAATGTGTATATCATATTTCACTGTTAGTTCACTGCTGTTATTTTTGTTATAACAGCAACTAACATCTTTTATAAAGAAGGTTCTGAAATCTTGCCCTGGCTTCCAGAATTCTGGGGAGAATAGTCCATTGTAAGGACTAATTATGTATTCACTGCCTGCTGTATGGTCTGCTGGGCAAAAATAAAGGTAACTGCAAAAAGATGGCTTTGGACAAAGTTTGGCTAAACATAGCCTTCAAGTGTGTAAACTCTATCCTCTTCCAGGGTGCATTTCCAACATCAAACAGTGATGAATTAAAGCTTTACTTTATCTTCTCCGTAATGAGGAGGCTCACTCGACAGGACACTTCCAACAGGAAATAAAAGGCAACGTCATTACATTCTCTGTCCACAAGGCTGTCTTACACACCTCGTTCCAGTCCATTCAGCTTACAGAGTCCTGGCTGTGAACATCCTCTGAGGTTACGATGCTGTTCGGGTGTCTGGCGTCATCACTTTCCATTCCCTCCAGAGTCTGGAGTCTCATTTTAGCTGCAGAGATCACGCGGCTTGTCTATCACGTCACCTGTGGATCCTGGGGCTGTTTCGCCTCTACGGTCCAGCGTCCCCACTCCCAACACGCAGGGTCACGCACTGTGTGTGTAATTTAGAAGATGAGGATCTAACCAGAAGGCTTTTCCTGCAACAGATGTTTCTAGAGGAAAGTGTGAGACACAGAGTACAAACTTAGGGTTAGCAAAGGGGAAGGAGGGTAGGGACAATTAGGAATTTGGGATTAGCAGATACACACTGCTATATATAAAACAGATAAAACAACAAGGTCCTACTGTATAATACAGGGAACTATATTCAAAACCTTGTAACAAAATATAATGGAAGTATATGGTTATAAGTTTCATATATATATGTAATATATATATCTGAATCATTTTGCTAAGTGATTCAACATTGTAAATCAACTATACTTCAATAAAATAAATAAATACAGAAAGAAAGTGTGAGCAAGGCAATTTCTCAGTGTGCAGCAATTAATTCAGCCCCACTACCTAGGTAGCTGTAACCCCCATGGCCTTTCCCCTAGAGTAAGCGACAATAGAATAAAAATCCCCCTCCGAATTCCCAGGGCTCCAATTGTCCTTCAAATCCTCCCACAAGTCGACCAAGACCACCATCACATTGGTGGGGGCAGGGATTCTCAGTAACCCATTTTTTCATCCAGAATATCTCTTTAGGATGATCACTTTTACTTCATTGCTATTCAGTTCCAGACCTAGAAACGTAAAGAGGGAAATCCAGAAATAGAATTGGAAGACAAAGAAAGCAAGCAGTGGAACAAAATCCTTTCTGAGAGTTACAAGGACTTTGTGGAATTTCCTTTCTTAATAATCCTTAGGATCATCAAAAATAGGTTCCGGCTGCCCTTCTGGGTCCTGTAAAGTTCTTGGTCATGTACCCCCTCCTAATTTGAACACCAAGCTGGGCAGGTGGGAGCCCTTGGGGCAGGGGTCCCTTACAGAGCAGCTGCACAGAAGACTCGGGAGCTCAGGGTTGCCAGCCCTCCCATAGCGGCTTGCCAGGTTTCCAGAGTGTTAGAATAGTAAACAGTTGTTTCTCCGAAACAGAGATGGGGTTATCCACAGCCTCACATGCTAAATTTAAGTTTAATGAAGCTCTTTCCTAACAACCCAGATCAGTGATTTTAAACAGGCTGGTGGCGAGGCGAGATCCATCTCTCGGGGTTTGGGGGAAGGAACTGGCGAGTGTAGTCTGAGAAAGCTCCCAGGTGATTCTGTGTTCCACCTGCAAACCCCAGGGCCTCTTCAGAAAACCGCTGGCACAGATCTTGGATGCTGACAGAGGCCCTCTCTGGCTTCTGCAACTTGCCCACAGTGCTCCTGACATTTCAGAGTTAACCTCTGAAGCACTTAGGGAAGATGACCCAAGCCTCCCCTGCCAATACTTCCATGTGAACTTTTTCACACAGAGCATACAGAGAACGAAGTACATATAATCAAACAGTGACAACAGTTGGCTGAGTAGTGAGGTTTGATCCTTGGAGCGGAAGATCTTCAGCAGAAGATCTCAAGTGTAAATTTGGATGTCATCCATCACGTCTTCCATAAGCCCTGTAGAACAGAGATGGTTGCACAGTCTGAAGCAAAAGACTGACAGTGGAGACAGATACATCCTTCCACTGCCCTGACTCAGATGCATTTTCCCACTCTATATCCTATACTCATCTCTGAGGTTTGGAGGGAAGCGTCCTTCTTGCAGAGATGCCTGGAAAGAGGGGAAGCACAGGCATTATTTATCTGAGCTGTGATGGGAAAGATCTTATGACTTTTGAAATCCAGAGGCATATGAGGGAATCAAAAATGAACCTGCATTTTCAAAGCTGCTAGTCGTTTTCTGTTTGCTAAGGCATGAAGAATTTTACATAATTGTGGGGAAGACTGTTCCTTCTGAGGCTAACACTTATATTGGCCATTTACTTATGCAAATAAAAGATAAAGCCCCAAATTGGAACATGAGACCTTGGCAGACACCCCTTGATGACTTCCAAACTAATGACCATGAATATGCCACTCTGGTTCTCAAAGCGGTCCTGAGACCCTTTCAGGGGATCTGTGAGATTGGAACTATTTTTCCAACACAAAGAACTAGGTTTTGCTACTCCCACCCTCTCACAAGTGTATAGTCAAATTCTCCCAATGTTATATGACATGTGATAATGGAACAGATTGCTGGAGCTGATAGGAGAATCTAGCTATCTTCTATGAACATACCATATAGGGACCTCCCTGGAAGCCCAGGGGTTGAGACTTTGTCTTCCAATGCAAGGGGTACAGGTTTGATTCCCACATGCCTCATGGCCAAAAGAGCAAAACACAAGACAAAAGCACTATTATAACAAATTCAATAAAGACTCTGATAATCATCCACATCCAAAAAACCTTTAAAATGACAAAAGTCAATTTTACAACCTAAACAAAAAGAGACATAATAAAGATGTGCAAAAAATGCTTAACAATGCTACTGTATTCACTATATTTTTTGAAAATACAGTTATGTTTCATAAAAATATATTCTTTGTGTGAAACCAATATTATGGGTTTGTTATTATTATTTTTAAATGAAGCAATAAATATTCTTAAAATTTCTGGTTTTTTCTTCTTAAAATTATTATTGTGATCAAATATACATCACAATTTAACATTTTAACTGTTTTAAATGTACAGTTCAGTGGCATTAAGTACATTCAATTATTGTACAACCATCACCACTATCCATATTCAGAACTTTTTCATCATCCCAAACTAAACTGTACCCATTAAACATTAATGCCTCATTAGCCCTTTCTCCCAGGCCCTGGTAACCACTATTCTACTTTGTTTCTATGAGTTTGACTACACCAGGTACCTCATACAAGTGGAATCATACAGTATTTGTCCTCTTGTGGCTGGCTCCCATCACTTAATACTTCCAAGATTCATCTATGCTGCATCAGAATTTCATTCCTTTTTAAGGCTGTATAATATCCAGTGTAGGTACATACCACAGAATTTCTGTTTTGTCATTTGTAATCAATGGCTTAGCAATTTTAAAACACTTCCTTTTACTTAATTTTTTGTAATTTCAAAGTAGTTAAAATACTGATGTTTCAACATAACTGGTTTTCATCATGTTCTTCTACTCAAATAATGCAGGAACTTTCATTATTGCTGGTTGGAATGCGTGACAGTACAGTTACTTTGGAAAATGGTTTGATAGTTTTTTTAAATAAAATTAAATATAGATATTTACTTGATAGTAATATACCAATGTCATTTTCTTAGCTTTGACAAATGTTCCATGAAATTCTATTAAGATGTTAATAATGGGGAAACTGGGCATATTGGAACTCCTTACTTACTCTCTTTACAACTTTTCTGAAAATACAAAACTGTTCCCAAGTAAAAATTTTTTAATTAAAAATAATTCTCAGTTTTAGTGTCTGCAACCAGTCCATTCTGAAGGAGATCAACCCTGGGATTTCTTTGGAAGGAATGATGCCAAAGCTGAAACTCCTGTACTTTGGCTACCTCATGCGAAGAGCTGACTTATTGGAAAAGACTCTGATGCTGGGAGGGGTTGGGGGCAGGAGGAGAAGGGGACGACCGAGGATGAGATGGCTGGATGGCATCACTGACTCGATGGGCGTGAGTCTGAGTGAACTCCAGGAGTTGGTGATGGACAGGGAGGCCTGGCGTGCTGCGATTCATGGGGTCACAAAGAGTCAAACACACTGAGTGACTGAACTGAACTGAATGGTAAATATTGGGCTTCCCTGGTAGCTCAGCTGGTAAAGAATCCACCTGCAATGCAGGAGACCCCAGTTCGATTCCTGGGTCAGGAAGATTCACTGGAGGAGGGATAGGCTACCCAGTATTCTTGGGCTTATACTGGGCTTCCTGGGTGGCGCTAGTGGTAAAAGAACCTGTCTGCCAATACAGGAGATTCAAGAGATTCAGGTTCAATCCCTGGGTCAGGAAGATGCCCTGGAGTAGGAAATGGCAACCCACTCTAGTATTCTTGCCTGGAGAATCCAGTGGACAGAGGAGCCTGGCGGGCTACAGTCTGTGGGGTCACAAAGAGTTAGACATGACTGAAGTGATTAATCACACAGCACATGGTAAATACTGAGAGATATAAGCCACATAAATCAAAAGCTCTTTATGGTTCCACAGAGAAACTGAGGAAAACAAACAGGAAACAGATATCTGTTTTCCTGGCCTACCTTGCAGCCAGCAAGGCCATGCGTCTGAGTTCTCACCAATGAGACCAAGAAATAGGTGAGAGCTGTTCCTCAGAAATCTGCTTTCTCCCAGAAAGTCCAGGTGGGAGACAAGGACATGCTTGCATGACCTGTTCCCCTCCCTCTTGACTGGAATGCCTGGGCTGAGGCGTCTGCGTTGCAATTGTGAGTCACCACACACATGGCCTTCTGGACATGCAGCCTCATTACTCTTTTCATCACCTCAGACTCATTTAAGCTGTTGGTAAAACTTTCTGCTCTTAGCATCCAAAGCACGGCAAAGGATACAGTTACCTAAGATGCTCTGTGGCAGGCAGTGCTGCAGATCCTCGCTGCTGAATGTTTATTCATTTTTTTCCCTCTTACATGTACTTACAGATTACTTTGTGCCTAAAACAAATAAACAAACAAACAAAAACACACAAAAAGAAAAGTGTGGACTCTGGCAGGAGTGTGTGTGTGTGTGTTTTGAAAGTTGCCGACAGCTCAGTGGCTAGGCAGAAGATGAGGGGCTTATCTTCCATCTCTGGCAAGAGCAAAGCTGCTGAGGCTCCAGAGATATCATGTGGGGAGATACCCGGAAAGGGCTCAAGGGCCAGCCTCCCCTTTCCCCACACCTGCCAAGCCCCAGCACCCTGGAATGACGCCCTTCCCATGTAGTGCTACCCAGAGGCCCAATGTGCGAAGACTCACCTCCCCCAGCATCATAACCAAGGCAGGGAAGAGGGCAGACCTAGTCCACTTATGTGGACTTCCTCAGAGGCCAAACCTGAGCAATTCCAGTGAGGCTTCAGAGAAGAGAGCTGCCTCTGGGGTGCTTTTATCTCCCTTCATCCATTGGCTAACCCATTCGCTTTCAACCTTGCTTCCTCTCCCATCTATGTGTGCTGGAGAAAAGGTGGGTTGGGATTCAAAGCACAGAAGTAATGACTCTGCCTGGCTTACCTGGGAATCTAACACAGGATGCTAGCCTTTGACCTCCACAGCCCACCACACAAAAAGTTGGTGATACAAGATGCAGACATAGAGAATAGACTTGAAGACACAGTGGAGGATGGAGAGGATAGAATGAATGGAGAGGGTAAAATGAATTGAGAGGGTAGCATTGACATAAATACAATAGATAGCTAGTGGGAAGCTGCTATAAAGCACAGGGAGTTCAGCTGTACTCTCTGTGATGACCTAGAGAGGTGGGCTGGAGGGGGTTGGGAGGGAAGGTCAAAAGGGAGGGTATATATATACACATATGACTGATTCAAAATACTGTACAGCAGGAACTAACACAACATTGTAAAGCAATTATCCTTTAATAAAAAGAAATTGGTGATACAGAAAGAGATGGCAAAGGTTTCCTGAATCTTGGATCACACAAGTACCAGCTTTCAGGATTCTTCAGTTCCTCCTCAAATTCAAAGCTGAGATTTACCTAGGCACTAGATAGAATTGATGTTTCCATGTAACTTGGTATTGGAAAAAGGAAATATTATAGAAAGAAAAAAAATAACTGGACAAAGAAAGAAGTTTGAGGGGTTTTTTTAGGTTAACAATAAAAAAGACAGAATAAAAGCTAATTCCCAAGCCTAAGGGAATATTCTTTTATCCATAATGATTATCATAAGGAACAGGAAAAATGGAACTTGAAAATTTATTTTGTTGTGGTTAAAGACAGCAATGAAGGAAGAGGAGGAAGGCAAGAAGGAGGAAGAGAAGAAAAAGAGTAAGAAGAAGAAGGAAAGGGAAAGAGGAAGCAACAAGCAGAAGCAGAAAAGATTGCATCTAGGCACAGTAAAATCATATTTTAAGTATAACTAGTAATATATGGTAATATGCTATATATATATACATTCACAATCAGTATGTAATTATAATTTCCTAGATCATTTGGCTTCTACATTTAATTAGAAAATATTTAATTATAATTTGTATAATTACATGTATAAAATTAATTATAGTATTCCTGTATTTTTTGAATTAGTAAAAATGGAATTATACAATGATATAAAAGTTCACTACTGAAATATATATGAACGTGTGACTAATCAACCTGAACGTTTCCTCTTTCTAATCTGCTTTTCATCCCTGGATTAAATGAGGTGACATAACGAGAGCATTCCTCATCGTATTGGCCCATGGTACGTACTTCATAAGCTTTAATCGCTTAGGTTCCAATCTTGGGATCAACCAATCAATGTGCATTTCCTGAACAGCTCAACTACTATTGTACATTTCAGACTTGGAGGGGAAAAAGGCCAATTCCTAATCTGCAAGGCTACTTACCTCTACTTCAGATGTACTCCAGTTTGGAAGGCAAACTTTCTGGTCACCCTATGAATAAGTGACTGTGGATGGTGATCATGCCTCAGAAGCATTCTTCATGCTGCATTTTAGCTAGCTTCTTTTTCCCTTTCCTTTCCTTTCTCCATGTCACAGCCAGATTGTTTGGATGATTTTTTCTGAAAACAAAACAAGAGCATTCATTAGCAGCCCTTTCACATGAAAATAAAGAATTGTAATCTTCATTGTAAGTCCAGCAGTGGATCATTTCTTGAAAAGCTTATGCAAAACACTGCTGTTCTTCTCTTGGCTTAGCTGATGAAGACAAGGGCAGAAGCTGGTTGGCACAGAGGTAACCCAGAACAAACTCGTTGTTCAAGTAGCCTGACCTAACCCTATGGGTCTGAATGTAAGCAAGGTATAAAATCAGTAGGTGACACAATGAGACAGCAATGTAGATCTCTGATATTTTAAAACATTATTATGATGAGTGGTATAAGGAAGATGTGTTTGGGGATGTCAATTATCATTGGTATCAAAGGGAATAAGGAATTAAAATTTTATTTAGTCCCTAAGCAGTCAATTAAGATGTGATCCACCCAAGCAATGTGATTTGAGAAGTTAGATTCTTGTTTTAATTCCTCTGAAAATAGTAGATATTGCCTTGATCTGAATTTAGTATGGCCCTTTTGGCAATAGGCACAATTTGTGAGAATTATCTGTTTGGCAGTGCGTCATGCGTGTGTGCTCAGCGGCTCAGTTGTGTCCAGCTCTTTGCAACCCTATGGACTGCAGCCTGCCAGGTTCCTCTGTCCATGGGATTTTCCAGGCAAGAATACTGGAGTGAGTTGCCATTTCCTCCTCCAGGGGTTCTTCCTGACCCAGGGATTGAACCCACCTCTCTCGTGTCTCCTGCACTGGCAGTGGTAAAGGCCATTTTACCTTCCTAATGTAGAGGGCTGCCTTCCAGTTGGGTACCTGGTTGAGCCCTGGAACCCTTAGTGTGAGAAATGCACTCAGTTCAGACTTACAAAACTGTTACAGGATGGGAGGATTCAGAATTGACTCTTGTAGCTAGATCATGGAAAAAGCAAGAGAGTTCCAGAAAAACATCTATTTCTGCTTTATTGACTATGCCAAAGCCTTTGTCTGTGTGGATCACAGTAAACTGTGGAAAATTCTGAAAGAGATGGGAATACCAGACCACCTGACCTGCCTCTTGAGAAATCTGTATGCAGGTCAGGAAGCAACAGTTAGAACTGGACATGGAACAACAGACTGGTTCCAAATAGGAAAAGGAGTACGTCAAGGCTGTATATTGTCACCCTGCTTATTTAACTTATATGCAGAGTACATCATGAGAAATGCTGGACTGGAAGAAACACAAGCTGGAATCAAGATTGCTGGGAGAAATATCAATAATCTCAGATATGCAGATGACACCACCCTTATGGCAGAAAGTGAGGAGGAGCTAAAAAGCCTCTTGTTGAAAGTGAAAGAGGAGAGTGGAAAAGTTGGCTTAAAGCTCAACATTCAGAAAACGAAGATCATGGCATCTGGCCCCATCACTTCATGGGAAATAGATGGGGAAACAGTAGAAACAGTGTCAGACTTTGTTTTTTGGGGCTCCAAAATCACTGCAGATGGTGACTGCAGCCATGAAATTAAAAGGCGCTTACTCCTTGGAAGAAAAGTTATGACCAACCTAGATAGTATATTCAAAAGCAGAGACATTACTTTGCTGACTAAGGTCCGTCTAGTCAAGGCTATGGTTTTTCCTGTGGTCATGTATGGATGTGAGAGTTGGACTGTGAAGAAGGCTGAGCGCCGAAGAATTGATGCTTTTGAACTGTGGTGTTGGAGAAGACTCTTGAGAGTCCCTTGGACTGCAAGGAGATCCAACCAGTCCATTCTGAGGGAGATCAACCCTGGGATTTCTTTGGAAGGAATGATGCTCAAACTGAAGCTCCAGTACTTTGGGCACCTTATGCGAAGAGTTGACTCATTGGAAAAGACCCTGATGCTGGGAGGGATTGGGGGCAGGAAGAGAAGGGGACGACCGAGGATGAGATGGCTGGATGGCATCACGGACTCAATGGGCGTGAGTCTGAGTGAACTCCGGGAGTTGGTGATGGACAGGGAGGCCTGGCGTGCTGCGATTCATGGGGTCGCAAAGAGTCGGACACGACTGCGCGACTGAACTGAACTGAACTGAGCCAGATTTCCCCTCCTGGAATATGTATATTTTTGGTACAAGCAATGTTACATTAGTGTTCAGTGTGCTTAGATACCTTCTGAAAAGCATAAAGTTTTAGAGGTGAAGGGTATGTTCAATTAACCTTGGCAGAATAAAAGCCAACTCTTTGCTGGAACCTAAGTAGTGTCTTGTTGGTTTGGATGATACTCTTATCCTAGGCATTGGCATATTGACACAAATGCTAATCCTTTTATGAATAAGTTTGACTGAATTTTGATTCTGGCTTCTATTTTTGGTCTCCTGGAAAATGGGCCTCCCTGATGGCTCAGATGGTAAAGAATTTGCCTGCAATGCAGGAGACCCAGGTTTGATCCCTGGGTTGGGGAAATGCCCTGGAAAATGGAATGGCTACCCACTCCAGCATTCTTATCTGGAGAATTCTGTGGACAGAGGAGCATGGCGCAGGCAGGGGAGGGCGGGGCTACAGTCCATGGGGTCGCAAAGAGTTGAACATACTGAGGGACTAACTCTGCCAACTCTTCTGGAAAATGTCTTATGTGCCCCACAAATATCCTGTCATGCCCACATTCTGAGGTGGATTGCAGTCTATGCTGCTGCAAAAACCCTCTTGCTCCAATGATGAACTCAAGCATTCTGCTGCTAAATTCAAAGAATGGTAACTGTTTCTCAGATTTCAGAAAATGATGATCTGATGGACAGGATTTTCTCAACTTCAAATTATTTTCTTCCATACTTTTCTTTAAGAACTTGGTTGATCAAAGACAAAATAAGTAAACAGATAGCAAATAAAACTCATGCTTTGATAGGTTTCCTGTTTTCCTTATGAGTGACCCGGGCAGTTCAAATCTGTGTTATTCAAAAAAGATCAGTTGTATTTGTCTTTTGAAACACAGACACTCCTTCTGTGTGTGTGTGCTTAGTTGCTCAGTCATGTCTGACTCCTTGCGACCCCATGGACTATAGCCCGCCAGGCTCCTCTGTCTGTGGAATTCTCCAGGCAAGAATACCTGGGTGGGTAGCCATTCCCTTCTCCAGAGGATCTTCCCAACTCAGGGATCGAACCCGGTCTCCTATATTGCAGGCAGATTCTTTACCATCTCAGCCACCAGGGAAGCCCTGACATTCCTGCTACAACCTATTAAAGGCTTTTCTGCCTAGGACAGTGAGGAAAACCAAGATAACCTGGTGTATGGAGGAGAGGAAGGAGCAAAACAAGTGGGAGGATGAGATGGACCTCACCCAGCCCTATTTTAGCAAGGGCTTGCCCAGTTCTGCATACCAGCCTCTGCTGAGTGCATGAGCAGACTGGCAAAACACTTGTAACTAAAAGAACAATTTCTCAGTAAGCCTGTTTCTTGGGGTGTAGAAACATCTGAAAGGTTCTTAGTAGTTTTTAAGATGCCTTTTCCAAATGACATTTGTTCATGGCCCAAAATTTATTTGTAGAACCAAAACTTTGAACAGGACCAGCTATGTAATTTATGGAGACTAATGCAAAATGAAAATGCAAGGCCTCTTGTTGAAAACTGAAGACTTTCCAGTGGAGACAGCAGAGCATGAAGCCAAGCACAAGAACCTTCCGAGCGGAGGGGGAGAGCCTGGGGTACTGCACAGGTTGTGTGCCCAGGAAGAGCTTTACTCTGCAACTTTCCTTTGACTAGTTTTCTCAACAGCCACAAACTAGTGTTTTGGGGGGCAAGGTCCCTAGAAAACAGCCACAGAGACCTAGGGGAACACGTGGGACATTCCCATCTTGGGCTCCTGTCTCTGTTTAACCAGTCTTCCCGGTGATTCTGTCTCACACTCACGTTTGAGAACCACTGCCACACGATGGATTTTGGTGCTTAAAATGATGGAGAAGGACAAATGTTGTATGGTGTCACTTATATGTGGACTCCAGAAAATGCAACAAACTAGTGAATATAGCAAAAAAGAAACAGACTCACAGATACTGAGAACAAACTAGTGGTTATCCGTTAGGAGAAGAAAGTGGGGAGGGTCAAAGACAGGGGTGAGGGATTGAGAGGCACAAACTATTATACATAAAATAAATAAGCTATGAGGGTATATTATAGCCAATATTTTATAATAATTATAAATGGAACATAACTTTTAAAAATTATAAATCACTATGTTATACACTACAGCTTACATAATATTGTATATCAACTATACTTTGATAAAAAATAAAAATAATAATAAAATGAAATACCATGTAAAAATATTTAAAACAATGGATTTAAAGGGTTTTATCTTCCTTTTTTGTTATCTTCCTTTTTTTAAATTCATTTTTATTTTTTGGCTTGTATTATGTGGGATATTAGTTCCCTGACCAGGGATCAAATTCATGCCCTCTGCATTGGAAGCACAGAGTTTTAATCACTGGACCTCCAGAGAAGTCCCAAAATGATGAATTTTGGAACGGAAGTAATCTCAGGGATCAGAGGCCTGTCTCATGTGCAAGAAAATTAAGGGTGGGGTGAAGCAGAGTGAGGCCTAGAGTTCATGGTTAACTCTCTACTCATCTGCTAAACAATTTTTAGAGCACCAAATGGTCTATGGTTCATCACTCATGGTCATCTTCCCAGCCAAGCCAGCTCATATCCCAGTTTAAAAGATGAGGAAATCAAAATGCCAAAATTGTTCAGTGAGTCCACAAGCAGAGCTGGAATTAAAACCCAGAATTCCTAAATGCCCTGCCCAGAGCCCTCTGCTGGGCCTACAGGTAATGCGATACAGGTGAGCTAACCGGCTAGCCACTCTCCACCAGCATCCAAACCCAACACCAAGCAATGAGCCCAAAGTCCCCAGGAAATGTGCAGCTCTGGGTGGCTCAGTTTGGTGTCCTGACAAGGACTGATGGAAGCCTGGGTTGTTTTGAAGAAGCTGGTGTTTGTAGTTCATGCTGTGTGGACTCACAGATCTCGCCGCGGGCACAGAAGGGAGTTAGGAGTTTTCTCTCCTAGTCTAAGGTTCTTTAGGAGGCCTGTAATACCTCTTTTGTATCTTCATGTCTGCTCCTTGCATTCCTATCATTCAGTTACTCTGAAAGTCTTGGCCTCGGCTTATCATTTTTTCCATTCTTAGGCCAAGGCTATTTGTAGTTTCTCCACCTGTCACCACGTATGTTAGGCTGCAAAGGGCGAGGGCAGCTTCATGAACCGCATGATTCCAACGCCCGCTCCTTTAGAACACCATGCTTTCTTGGAACGTTCCATTCGAGGGACCCTTTATGAATCTTCACAGCTTTTCAGCTGTGCCCTTTCACTTGGGTTGAGTGATACATATTGAGTTAGATATGTATGAAGTTAGTTTCCTTTAAGGTTTGAATTATTTCCCATTTGTAAATGAGAGATCTTTGACAACTTACTAACTGCATAATATGCTCCTGATTACAGAAGTTATTGCACGAGTCCAAACCATACAGGATTATTATAGAAGAAATGCCGTGGAAGTGAAGTGAAGTGAAGTGAAGTCGTTCAGTCGTGTCCGACTCTTTGCGACCCTGTGGACTGTAGCCCGCCAGGCTGCTCCGTCCATGGGAGTCTCCAGGCAAGAAAGGAAGCAGGAAAACATAATGGAATAGAAAGCAAGAGGAAAGAAATTTTCAGAGTGCAATTTATAGTGCAAATGGGAAATAGTCACCAAAGCCATAATTGAAATGGGAAACTGTGACTATTATTCATCAAGAAAGAAAATGGAATGTATCATAGACCTAAATGTAAAAATCCTAGAAGATAACACAGAGAAAATCCAGGTGAGCTTGGATTTGGTGATGAGCTTTTAAATAAAACACCAAAAGTATTATCCTTGAAAGAAGAAATGATAAGTTGATATAGAAAACAGACTTATGGTTAGGGGAGGGATAAATTAGGAGTTTGGGATTAACATATACACACTATTATATATAAAATAGATAACCAACAAGGACTTACTATGTTGAGCACAGGGAACTATGCTCAATAGTTTGTAATAACTTATAAGGGAAAAGAATCTGAAAAAGAATATGTGTATAGTACAGTCCATGAGGTCACAAAAGCCAACATATTTCAAACCAACTCTAGCTCAGTAAAAATAATTTTTAAAAGTAATAAGTTGAACAACAACAACAAAAAACTCCTGTTCTGTGAAAGTTACTATCAAGAGAATGAAATGACAAGCTACATACTGGGAGAAAATACTTGCAAAAGACATCTCTGATAAAGGATGGAAAAGGAAAGTGAAGTCACTCAGTCGTGTCCGACTTTTTGTGACCCCATGGACTGTAGCCTACCAGGTTCCTCCATCCATGGGATTTTCCAGGCAAGAGTACTGGAGTGGGTTGCCATTTCCTTCTGTAGGAGATCTTCCCAACCCAGGGATTGAACCTGGGTCTCCCGTATTGTAGGCAGACGCTTTACCATCTGAGTCACCAGGGAAGTCCTGATAAAGGATAGTTATCCAAAATATACAAAGAACTCAGAACTCAACAGGAAGATCTGAACTGATACCTTAAGAGAGAAAGTACAGATGGCAAATAAGCTTATGAAAATATGTTCTACATCATATATCCTTCAGTTCAGTTCAGTCGCTCAGTCGTATCCGACTCTTTGTGACCCCATTGGGAACTGCAAATTAAAACAATAATGAGATCCTATTACATACTTGTTAGAAAGGCTAATATCCAAAACACTGACAACCCAAACACTGGTGAGGATATGGAGCACTAAGAATTCTCACTCATTGCTGGTGGGAATGCAACGCCACACAGCCACTTTGGAAGCCAGTTGGAGTTTCTTACAAAAGTAAACATATGATCCAGAAATAGAGTTTACCTAAGTAATTTAAAAACTTAAGTCCTACGAGAACCTGCACATGAGTGTTTATAGCAGTTTTGTTCATAATTGCCAAAACTTGGAAGCAACCAAGTACATGAATGAATAAACAAATTATAGTACATTCAGACAGTGGAATATTATTCAATGATAAAAAGAAATGAGCTATTAGGCATAAAAGGACACAGAGAGGGACTTCTCTGATGGTCCAGTGGCTAAGACTTCAAGCTCCCAAAGCAGGGGGCCCCTGGTTTGATCTCTGGTTGGGGAATGAGATCCCACGTGCTGCAACCAAGAGTTCACGAGGCACCACTAAAAATCCTGCTTGCTGCAGCTTAAGGCCCCACATGCCACTAATGGTCCCTCATGCCATGAGATCTGGTGCAGCCATTTAAATAAAAAGTAAACAAATGCATTTTAAAAAAAGCTGTATAAAAAAAGGCATTGATTAAGTGTAAATGTTTGCTATTAAGAAGCCAATCTGAAAAAGCTATTGAGAGTCCCTTGGACTGCAAGGAGATCCAACCAGTCCATTCTGAGGGAGATCAACCCTGGGATTTCTTTGGAAGGAATGATGCTCAAACTGAAGCTCCAGTACTTTGGCCACTTCATGTGAAGAGCTGATTCATTGGAAAAGACCCTGATGCTGGGAGGGATTGGGGGCAGGAGGAGAAGGGGACGACGGAGGATGAGATGGCTGGATGGCATCCTGGACTCAATGGACGTGCGTCTGAGTGAACTCCGGGAGTTGGTGATGGACAGGGAGGCCTGGCATGCTGCGATTCATGGGGTCGCAAAGAGTCAGACACGACTGTGTGACTGAACTGAACTGAAAGCAACTATACTCTAATAAAAAGAAAATAAAAATAAATAAAATAAAATAAAGTCATGAGAAAACTGAAAAAAAAAAACTGGCAGCTTTTCAAAACCAATTGCTCATATATGTGTGAGTCTATTTTGGGGGTTTCTACTCTGTCCCATTGATCTGTTTGTCTATCGTGATGTCAATACTAACTGTTTTTTGTGTGTTTACCATAGGTTTATAAAATTCTTGAAATTAGGTAGTGTTAGCTCTTCAATTTGTTCTTCTTTTTCAAGTTTGTTTTGGCTACTATAGATCCTTTGCATTTCTATATGCTTTTTGGAATTCCATTTTTCAATTTTTACAAAAAGCCTGCTATGATTTTGATCATGATTGCATTTGCCCCATAGATCAATTTGAGCAGAAAATACATCTTGACACTGTTCACTTTTCTAGACCATGAACACAGTATATCACTCCTTTTATTTAGATCTTTCTTTAATAAATGTTTGTAGTTTTCAGTGTAAAGGTTTTATATGTCTTTTGTTAGATTTATCCCTAAGTAGTTTATATTTTTGATGCTGTTAATAAGTGTCATTATTTTAAAATTACCTTTTCTGGTTCTTCATTGATAGTATATAGATATATAATAGATTTTTATACATCAGTCTTGTATTCCTGCAACCTTATAAAACTCATTGGTAGAATTTAGCAGTTAAGCCATCAGGGTCTGGAGGTTTCTTTGTGGAAAGGTCTTTAAAGCTTCAGTATCTTCAACGAGACTGTTTAGGGCATCTTTTTTTGGCTGCACCGCTCGACATGTAGGATCTTAGTTCCCTGACTAGGGATCAAACCCTTGCCCCCTGCAGTGGAAGATTGGAGTCTTAAGTACTGGACAGCCAGCAAATTCTAGAACATCTATTTTTTGTTGAGTGAGATTTAGTAAGTCTTTCAAGGAATCCATCCATTTTATCTAAGTTGTGTCTGTGTGGGAGGAGGTTGGCATACAGCGGTTCATAATATTCCTTTATTATTGTGAAACAATAGAAAAAATATATGTTGGTCTCTGCCCACAGTTTCTGGCACCGAGCTCCTAAAATGCTTGTAAATTCCTAAGTAATAAGAGCAATAAGAACATTTTTGATATAATGAGTGACTCTGGATGGTTCCTGGAGAGAGGCTGGTCACCAGCAAGACCAAGTCATGATTAAAAGCTAGAAATTTTTAGCCTTACCCTCTGTCCTCCAGAGATGAGAGAATGGCTGGAACAGAGCTGATTTTTGATCCTGCCCAAGCAAGGATGACTCCATACAACCCAATAGCATGGGATCTGGAGAACTTTCAGGTTGCAAACATCTCCACACTGGGAGGTGATATCTCCCCCGCATTCCCCACCAACTCCATGGGGACACAGGCTCCTGCACTCAAGACCCTCCCAGCAGGCCATTCTTATTATCCTCTGCCAGCCATTCTAGTGCACCAGTCACTGCCTGACTCTTTGGAGTTTCAGCTTATTTGGGGGAAGAATCTTCTATTAGACTTTCTCTGCGGAGTATTTCCTATATTCCCTAGCCTTAGTCTTCTGTGCTTTGTACCCTGCATGCCCAGAAAGTCTTGCTTTTTTTTTTTTTAATCAAATGCCCTCAGGACAAAATCTAGCTTTAGATGTTTGTATTACTTCTCATAGCTCCTACTTTTCACTTAGTTCTGCTTTCTAGATATGTCTTACTTTAATGTCAGCTCATTAATGTATTTACAAAGATGTTTTAAGATATTACATCAAGTCTCTTAATTTATTTATGGTATTGAACTTCATTCAATCCCAGGCTTCCACATTTTCTAGATGAGAGAATGAAGAAGATGGAAGAAGTCTTCCCATCATTTTATAAACCTCACTGTGCAGGTAGTAATTCTCTCTATATATAAACAAAATCTACCCTATCAACTTCCTAAAGGTACTTTGTTTTACTGTCAGTAGAGTCAGGATAATCCACTTTCTTAAAAGTTGCTTCTTTGTAACAAACATTTACAAAGTTTTTCTGCATGAAGTATTTCATTTGCTCTTCTTAATACCCCTGGTGTATGTAGCAGGGATTACACATATTTCACAGCTGGGGAAGCTGAAACTTGGAGAATGATTTGTCCAGTATCACCCAAGTATTGGATTGGCCAAAATGTTCATTTGGGTTTTTCTGTAAGCTGTTTGGAAAAACCCCAGTGAACTTTTTAGCCAACTCAATAAGTGATAATGCTGGGTCTTGAGTCTAGATTCTCAAGTCCTGATGATGTAGATATGAATGTGATCCTTACAGTAAGTGATTTGCTTATATATGCTTCTAATTTACATTTTTAAAGTTTAAACACATTACATGTAATGTTAATATACATATATAAATAATATAAGTATAAACAAATAATATACATATACATGTAATGTTAACATAATTAGAGTATTTAATACTACAGCACCAAGTATTTAAACACAGTGCTTCTCAAACTACAAGCCAGTGGCATATCTTTTTAAAACGCAGATTCTAATTTTCAAGGCCTAGTCTAGGGTTTGACCCCAAGCTCTACTGTCTAATAAGCCAGCCCCCAAGAGTAGCTGCAGGTCTCTTTGAGCAGCAAAGGTTTCATAAGTTTTATAAATAAGAACTTAGATGAGAGGCCCAGTAAAGTGTGGTTAAAATGTCCTGGAGTAGGGACCAGGTAATGTTGGCTCCAACCTTAGATAACCACTTGGGGTCTTCCCTGATGGCTCCAGTGGTGAAGAATCCCCTGCCAACGCAGGAGACATGGGTTCAATGTGTGGTCCCGGAAAATCCCACATGGCGTGTAGCATCTAAGCCCGTGCATCACTACTGACCCTGTGCTCTAAAGCCCAAGAGCCACGTCTACTGAATCCCACCCACCCTAGAGCCTGTGCTCGGCAACAAAAGATGTCACTGCAGCTAGAAGCCCACAGAACGCAACTAAGAATAGGTCCCGCTTGCTGCAACTAGAGAAAAGCCTGAACAGCACCGAAGACCCAGCAGAGCACAAAATAAATAAATAAATAATTTTTAAAAGTCGCTTAGCTGTTGTCCATGAGTGGCCCCCCACTTCCTGCTCCCAGTGTGACCCATCCCCCAGCCCCAAGACTTTGGTGGCTAAGCGGTCAAGGCAGTGGCTCCTATCACTTGAAGTGACAGGAGAGATTTTATAATTCAGGTTTTTCATTTTTACATGTCTAGAAATTTAGCTCAGAAAGGTAACTAAACCTGTCTGAGATCAGAGCAGAACCAGAGCCCAAGTCAACCTGGCTCCAGTATAGTTCTTTTTGTTTGTACGTTTGTTTGAATGCACCTCTTGGCATGTGAGATCTTAGTTCCCTGACCAGGGATCGAACCCACACCCCCTAAATTGGAAGCGTGGAGTCTTAACCACTGAACCACCATGGAAGTCCCTCTAGGAGCAGTTCTTTGCTGCCACCACACACAGCTTCTCCAGACATCAGTGATGATTGGCCCTGGGACAGGTCCCTTAATCCCTCGGCCTCAGTAAGTATCCTCACATGTAAAATGAGAGGGTTAGACATGATCACTAAGATTCCACCACCTCTAATCCTCTCTGAAACTTATATCTTCCTTACTTCTCCAGTGGGAAAAGAATAGAAGGATAAGAGATGGGTCGTCTCCTCCTGTAGAAGTTTAGACTGAAGGGCATTAACACAAGCACAAAGTGTTGTTTAAAATAAAATTTCAAGTAGGAATGTACTCTTTTCACTTTAAGAAGCAAGTCCCCTGATTTTCTCAGTCTCTGTCAAGTGAGAAAATTGTTTTGCCTCGAAGCACTTGTCTTATTTTCTGCTGAGTTGCCTTAAAGACTAAATTATAGGGTGGACTTGGAACTTGGCTTCCTTTCTGGGACAAAGAGATAACAACAAAAACTCATCATCTTGTCCCTTCATCATTGCCAAATCTTCCAGTAGGGAACTTTAATAGCCCTTCAGTTGTGGTCTTCCTACACTTCTTCCACTGCTTGGCTCTTTATTTTGTTTAGAGGGTCAGGGTCCATTACTGGGGATTGAGAAAGAAACACTCAGACTGTAATTGGTCTTTAGAAGATGTGTTTGAAGATTTCTCTTCCATAAAGGAAATAAAAAATATCTAATGATTTTATAACTTTCTAGAAAACAAGCATATTTGTATGAATATTCAGAAAAAAGAAACCATATTACTCAAACACACATACAAAAGAAAGAAAAAGGAGACTGAAATAGGAGAGAAAATGTTCTGGCTTCCTGTCAAAGAAAAATAGCTAGCCTTTTGGTATATTCAGTAGAAATATACATCTGATTAAATTCCAGCTAACAATAGGTATTTTGAATCTTTGCTAATGAAAGCAGTAGGCTGTTAAAAAAATGACTGTCACATCAGTGAGCAAATTCGCCCACAGCTAGTTGAGAGCTGCAGTCAGGATTCAAACACAGATCTTTCTGATTTCAAACTCTTTAGCTATTGTGGTATACCACTTTTATATATTTTTTAAGCTTTTCTTTCCCTTTCAATGTTTATTTATTTGGCTGCTCTGGGTCTTAGTTGTGGCACGTGGGATATTTAGTTGCGGCCTGAGAACTCCCAGTTGCGGCATGTGGGATCTAGTTCCCTGATCTGGGATTGAACCAGGGTTCTCTTCATTGGGAGTGAAGAGTCCCAGCCATTGGACCACCAGGCAAATCCCCCTATACTGCTTTTCTCAGAGGCAATAATCTTGGTCTTTCTCATTTCAGTGGTTAGACTCCGATCCAAGCTAGTCAAATATCGTCTGATGCATTTTTTTTAAATGTTCAGTTCAGTTCAGTCGCGCAGTTGTGTCCGACTCTTTGCGACCCCATGAATCGCAGTATGCCAGGTCTCCCTGTCCATCACCAACTCCCGGAGTTCACTCAGACTCACGTCCATTGAGTCCATGATGCCATCCAGCCATCTCATTCTCGGTCGTCCCTTTCTCCTCCTGCCCCCAATCCCTCCCAGCATCAGGGTCTTTTCCAATGAGTCAACTCTTCGCATAAGGTGGCCAAAGTACTGGAGCTTCAGTTTTAGCATCATTCATTGCAAAGAAATCCCAGGGTTGATCTCCCTCAGAATGGACTGGTTGGATCTCCTTGCAGTCCAAGGGACTCTCAAGAGTCTTTGCCAACACCACAGTTCAAAAGCATCAATTCTTCTGCGCTCAGCCTTCTTCCCAGTCCACCTCTCACATCCATACATGACCACAGGAAAAACCATAGCCTTGACTAGATGGACCTTAGTCGGCAAAGTAATGTCTCTGCTTTTGAATATACTTTTTTTTAAGTTGAAGTATAGCTGATTTCAACGTTGTGTCAATTTCTGCTTACAGCAAAGTGACTCAGTTATACACATACAGACATTTTTTTAATATATTCTTTTCGATTACAGTTTATTAAAGGATATTGATATAGTTCCTTGTGCTATAGAGTAGGACCATGCTGTTTATCCATTCTCTATATAATAGTTTACATCTGCTAACCTCAAATTCCCAGTCCAGCCCTCCCCCACCGCCCTCCCCCTGGCAACCACAAGTCTGTTCTCTCTGGGAGTCTGTTCTGTTCTGTAGATAGGTTCATTTGGGTCATATTTTAGATTCCACATATAAGTGATATCATGTGGTATTTGTCTTTCTCTTTCTGACTTACTTCTCTTAGTATGCTAATCTATAGTTGCAGTCTGAAGCAATTTTGAATTTAGTGATTCTCCGCAAAAGAACGTGTGGAAACGCAAGGCAAAAGAATTTGCCAAACATGTGGTGGGAGAAAGGTAGGTTCAACTTTTGTTCTTGAATGACCCACTTCCCTGGGCCACTGCAATGTAGAAATACTCCCATGTAACAAGTGAAGAACTTCCAGAATCTTCTCTGAATCAGCTCTGTCACAACCAAACAATTTGGAAAAGGCAGGTCAAAAAAGGTCACTTCTTTTTTCAGCAAATAATTTTTGAGCAGGTTCTAAGTACCAAAGACAAAGGTAGCTGCGGGGACACCAAGAGTAAGGCCAACTGCTCCCAGCTTCAAGGAGCTCACAGACTAAAGGGGAGAGGGTCACACAAATGAGGGCTTAACAGGACAGTCATGCAGTAGCTGTGATAGAAGTTTGCACACAAATGCACACGTGCACGGGAAGGCAGGACTCAGGTCTGATCAGGTGAGACAAGGCAGACTCTACAGGGGAGTGGGGGGCTGAGCTCAGATGTGAAAGATGAGCAGTTTTCCAGGTACCTATGCTGGAACTGGTGTTTAGGAAGAAGGAAAAGATACGTGCTAAAGCATGGATGCCTATTAGAGCCCTAAATGTGGGACTCTAATGTGAGGTGGACAGCTGAGCACAGCAGGAAGCTAGAGCAGACACAGTGCAGGTGGGCTGATGCAAACCCCGAGGAGAGGCCTTATGCACCGCACTGGACAATGCAGGTTTGGTCTCTAAGATGGGGGAGCTACTAGAGAATTTACGAAGGGCTCATAATTAGATTATCCCGTTAGAAAGATCCCAAAATCAGACACTGACACCCTATGGAACCTAAATCTGCCAATAGTGTTAGAGAGCTTTTAAGAAATGGTTCCGGCCACTATCCAAGCTCGGTCAAAATTATAAAGTATATAAAAGTCTTTGCCCACCTTTCTCACTCCTTCTTCTCTCCCAGCACTGTGTTCTGTTCTTTACCATCTAACATCCTACATCCCACCCACCCCAGCCTTCCCATTTCCCAAAAGTCCAAATTAAACCTTGCTGCCTAGAACCTAAACTCAGATTCACAAGATCATCTCAGACATTGCATGAATAAAACAATTGGCATGAATGGACATTTATGAACAGGAAGAGTTAACACTGTATGTTCTCCAGTCTTCCAACCACAACCCCCCAGGTATAGGAGAATGCTCTCCTGGGGTGAACTTGGTTCAAGTGAATTCAGAAGGGCATTTCTGACAAGGAGAGGGTCTCTTCCCTGGAGATTATCTATCAAAACTGTAAATGAGTAGAGTTCCATGTGCTCTATCGTAGGTTCTCATTAGTTATCTATTCTGTGTTGTTGTGGTTGCTGTTCAGCCATCTAGTCATGTCCAAGTCTTTGCAACTCCATGATCTGCACCATGCCAGGCCTCTCTGTCCCTCACCATCTCCTGAAGTTTCCCCAAGTTCACGTCCATTGTATCAGTGATGCCATCCAGCCATCTTATCCTCTGATGCCCTCTTCTCCTTCTGCCGTCAATCTTTCCCAGCATCAGGGACTTTTCCAATGAGTCAGCTGTTCGCATCAGATACCCAAAATACTGGAGTTTCATCTTTAGCATCAGTCTTTCCAATGACTATTCAGGGTAGACTTCCCTCAAGATTGACTGGTTTATTTCCTTGCTGTCCAAGGGGCTCTCAGGAGTCTTCTCCAGCACCACAGTTTGAAGGCGGTGATCCACAGTTTGAAGGCAGTGATCCACAGCTTTTACGGTTCAGCTCTCATAACCACACGTGACTGCTGGGAAGACACAGCCTTGACTATACAGAGCTTTGTCAGCAGAATAATGTCTCTACTTTTTAACACACGGTTAGGCTTGTCATAGCTTTCCTGTCAAGAAGCAAATGCCTTCTGATTTCATGGCTGCAGTCACCATCTGCAGTGATTTTAGAGCCCAGGAGGCAATCTGTCACTACTTCCACCTTTTCCCCTTCTATTTGCCATGCACTAATGGGACTGGATGCCATGATCTTAGTTTTGTAATATTTAGTTTTAAGCGAGCTCTTTCACTTTCCTCCTTCACCCTCATCAAGAGGCTTTTTACTTCTCTTCGCTTTCTGCCATTAGAGCAGTATCATCTGCATGTCTGAGATTGTTGATGTTTCTCCCGCCTATCTTGATTCCAGCTTGTAACTCATCCAGCCCGGCATTTCTTATGATGTGGTCAGTGCATAGATTAAACAAACAGAGTGATGGCAGACTGCCCTATCATACTCCTTTCTCAATCTTGAGCCAATCTGTTCCATACAGGGTACTAACTGTTGTTTTTTGACCTGCATACAGGTTTCTCAGGAGACAGGTAAGATGGTCTGTCATTCCTATTTGGGCTTCCCTTGTGGCTCAGCTGGTAAAGAATCTGCCTGCAATGCGGGAGATCTGGGTTTGATCCCTGAGTTGGGAAGATCCCCTGGAGAAGGGAAAGGCTACCCACTCCAGTATTCTGGCCTGAAGAATTCCATGGACTATACAGTCCATGGAGTACCAAAGAGTCAGACATGACTGAGCGACTTTCACTTTCATTCCCATTTTAAGAGCTTTCCACAGTTTATTATAATCCACGCAGTTAAGGTTTTGGCATAGTCAAGGAAACAGAGGTAGATGTTTTTCTGGAATTCCCTAGCTTTCTCAGTGATCCGTGGATGTTGGCAATTTGATCTCTGGTTCCTCTGCCTTCTCTAAACCTAGCTTGGACATCTGGAAGTCTTTGGTTTGCATAATGCTGCAGCCTAGCATGCAAGATTTTAAGCATGACTATACTAGCATGGGAGATGAGTGCAACTGTCTGATAGTTAGCACATTCTTTAGTATTACCCTTCTTGGGAACTGGGATGAGGACTAATCTTTCCCAGTCCTGTGGCCACTGCTGGGTCTTCCAGATTTGCTGACATATGAATGCAACACCTAGGCATCATCCTTTAGGGTTTTGAGTGGTTTTACTGGAATTCTGTCGCATCCACTAGCTGGATTAAAAGCAGTGCTTCCTAAAGCCCACTTGAGTTCACTCTCCAGAATGTCTGGCTCTGGATGGTTGACCACACCATCAGAGTAATCTGGTTCATTAAGATCTTTTTTGTACAGTTCTTCCCTGTATATTTTCCATCTCTTTTTGACCTCTTCAGTGTCTTCTCGGTCTCTATCATCTCTGTCCTTTATTGTGCCCACCTTTGGGCAAAATGTTCCCTTGATATCTCCAATTTTCCCTAAAAGATCTCTAGTCTTTCCCCTTCTGTTGTTTTCTTTGATATTTATACACTGTTCATTGAAGAAGGCCTTCCTGTCTCTCTGTGCTGTTTTTAGGAAAACTGCATTCAGTTGGATATACCTTTGCTTTTCTCCCTTGCTTTTTTGCTTCTCTTTCTTTAGCTATTTGTAAGACCTCCTCAGATAACCACTTTGCCTTCTTGCTCTTCTTTCTCTTTGGGATGGTTTTGTTTGCTGCCACCTGTACAATATGGACTTTCACCCATAGATCTTCAGGCACATTGTTTACAAGTTCTAATCCCTTGAATCTATTCGTTACTCCACTGCATATTCATAGGGGACTTGATTTAAGTTGTACCCGGCTGGCCTAGTGGTTTTCCCTGCCTTCTTTAGTTAAGCCTGTATTTTGCTTTGAGAAGCTGATGATCTGAGTCACAATCAGCTGCAAGTCTGTTCTTGCTGACTGTATACGGCTTCTCCATCTTCAGCTACATCATTTGGTGATGTCCATGTGTAAAGTCATCTCTTGTGTTATTGAAAAAAGGTATTTGCTATGACCAGTGCTGTCTTTTGGCAGAATTCAGTTAGCCTATGTCCTGCTTCATTTTGTTCTCTAAGGCCAAACTTACCTGTTACTACAGGTGTCTCTTGACTTCCTACTTTTGCATTCCAATTCCCAGTAATGAATAGAATATCTTTTTTTGGTGTTAGTTCTAGAAGGTCTTGTAGGTCTTCATAGAACTGATCAACTTCAGCTTCTTCAGCTTCAGTGGTTGGGGCATAGGCTTGGATGATGTGATGTTGAATGGCTTGCCTTGGAAACAAACCAAGATCATTCTGTCATTTTTGAAGTTGCACCCAAGTATTGTATTTCGGACTCTCTTATTGTTTATGAGGGCTACGCCATTTCTTCTACTGGATTCCTGCCCACAGTAGTAGATATAATGGTTGTCTGAGTTAAATTCACCCATTCCCATCCATTTTAGTTCACTGATTCTTAGGATGTCGATGTTTATTCTTACCAACTTCTGCTTGACCACGTTCAATTTACCTTGATTCATGGACCTAACATTCCAAGTTTCTATGCAATACTGTTCTTTGCAGCATCGGATTTCATCACCAGACACATCCATAATTGAGCGTTGTTTCTGCTTTGGTCTAGCCACTTCATTCTTTTTGGGGGCTATTAGTACTTCTCCTCCACTCTTCCCCAGTAGCATACTGGACACCTTCGGACCAGGGGGACTCCTCTTTCGGTGTCATTTTGTCCTTTTATATAGTTCACAAGGTTCTTACGGCAAGTATACTGGGGTGGTTTGCCCGTTACCTCCTCCAGAATATATCCTATTTTATACATAGTATCAACATTGTATATCAAAACCAGGCTCCCAAGTCATCCACCACCACCCTTTCCCCCTTAACGTCCATACATTTGTTCTGTATGTCTATGTCTCTATTTGGGGTTTGCAAATAGGTTCTCTGTACCATTTTTTCTAGATTCCACATATATGTGTTAATATTTGTTGCTTATTCAACAAGTTGTGCCCAACTCTGTGGCCCACTAGGCTCGCCTAGGACTTCCCAGGCAAGAATACTAGAGTGGGTTGCCATTTCCTTCTCCAGGGGATCTTCCTGGCTCAGGGATCAAACTTGCATCTCCTACAATGGCAGGCAGATTCTTTACCACTGAGCCATCAGGGAAACCCATTGCACTCATCTCACACACTAGTAAAGTAATGCTCAAAATTCTCCAAGCCAGGCTTCAGCAATACATGAACCGTGAACTTCCTGATGTTCAAGCTGGTTTTAGGCAGAGGAACCAGAGATCAAATTGCCAACATCTGCTGGATCATGGAAAAAGCAAGAGAGTTCCAGAAAAACATCTATTTCTGCTTTCTTGACTATGCCAAAGCCTTTGACTGTGTGGATCACAATAAACTGTGGAAAATTCTAAGAGATGGGAATACCAGACTACCTGACCTGCCTCTTGAGAAATCTGTATGCAGGCCAGGAAGCAACAGTTAGAACTGGACATGGAACAACAGACTGGTTCCAAATAGGAAAAGGAGTACGTCAAGGCTGTATATTGTCACCTTGCTTATTTAACTTATATTTAATACACAATATTGGGTTTTCTTAGTGCTCTGTGGTAACCTAAATGGGAAGGAAATCCTAAAAAGAGGGGTTATATGTATACATATAGATGATTCACTTTGCTGTATAGCAGAAACTAACACAATAATATAAAGCAACCATATGCAAATAAAATTTTTTTAAAAATTGTAAATGGACCCTTTGATCCCAAAATTCCATTTTTATAAACCTATCCTACAGATACAGACAAATGTCCATGTGTAGGGGATTGATTAAGGAAATTATGAAACATCTCTAAATGTTGATGTCTGTGATTTGGAAATGAAAGGCAACTTGCAAAAGTGATTTTTGTTTTTTTGTGGAAGAAAATAACATATGTCTACAAATTATTTGTATTTAGAAGAAACACTCCAACCTGTTCATATCAGCAAACCATGGTGAATGGGTAGGGGCCAGAAACATGTGGGGACTTCAGCTATTTATTTCCTACAGTTTTGTACTATTTGTTTTTTACCTGGAGTACATGTCACATTTATAATAAATGATAGCCTTTATTACTCCAGCTGTATTCTTGCCAGCTCAGAGAACAATGCGTCATCTAGAACTGAACATCACATCTATTAATCCAGTTCAACTTTGCATTTGATTTTTTTTTTTGGTCCTCCTACACTTGGCTTCTACTGAACTTGCTGTCAGTTAAGACACCCAGGTCTTTTTCACAGAAAGCAGTGTGGGTTAAAAAAAACAAGAGATAAAATTCAGTCCAATTATTGTTACTTATTGTTAACAACAGACTTAAAACAACAGGAAATGCTTGGCATTTCCAACATTTATTCATACATCAACCCACGTTCTCTTTTCTATTGATTATGTTTATGCTTTCCTTGAGTTTCCATGATGTTCAGTGTCTCTTAAGGGAGTGAAAAAGGACAGGTGGGTGGTGTGTGCAGTTAGGGCTATTTGACAGTGCTTGGGGGTATTTCAATTTTTTTAAAAAATAAATGTACATTTGTGAATGTAATGCTTTTCCATAAGTTTTTAAAATAAGATCAAACTATATGAATGATCGTGCAACTTCTTTTTTTAATGTAACACTACTTCTTGGATATGTTTCTATATTATTGCATGTAGATCATTCTTCCTAACGGCAGAATCTTCTCAGTAATGTTCATTTAACTTTGACCATCAATTTTTAAAAATTATAGTTGGTTTACAATGTTTGGTTAGTTTCTGGTGTACAGCAAAGTGATTCGTATATATAAAGATATATATATATATACATCTATAAATATATATACATATAAAAAGATATATATATTTGTATGTGTGTATATATACATTCTTTTTCATTATAGGCTATTATGAAATATTGACTATAGTTCCCTGTGCTATATAGGGGGTCTTTGCTGTTGTTTATTTTATATGTAGAGTATGTATCTATGAATCCCAAGCTCCTAATTTGTGCTTTGCCCCCTCTTTCCCCTTTGGTAACCATAAGTTTGTTTTCTACGTCTGTGACTCTATTCTATAAACAAGTTAATTTGTATCAAATTTTAGGCTCTACGTACAAGTGATATCATATGATATTTGCCTTTCTCTGACTCACTTCCCTTAGTATGATAATCTCTAGGCCCATCCCATGTTGCTGCAAATGGCATTATTTCATCCTTTTTTTGTGGCTGAATAAATTCCGTGTGTGTGTGTGGGGGGGTGTTTTATCCATTCATCTGTCCTTCACCGTTAACCTTTATGTGTAGGTGGGAGAAGTTGGGGAGAAGTTGCAGAAGGAAGGAGAGACTTTATAAACATTATTGTTTAAAAATGCTAGCAGGCTCTGTAGCTCAGAGGTTAGAGCACTGGTCTCATAAAAATGCTAGTCATCATCTAAGCCTTCAGCAAGTTGCAGTCCTTTTGCTGGTGGCGGGTCCTGCCTCGATGTTTGTGGGTGGTGGTTGCTAAAGATTGGGTGGCTGTGGCAATTTCTTACAACACAAGGAAGTTTGTCACTTTAATTGACTCTTCCTTTTGTGAATGATTTCTTTGCAATGACCTTTGATAGCATTTTACCCAAAGTAGAACTTTTTTCAAAATTGGAGTCAGTGTGCTCTCAAACCCTGCCACTGCTCTATCAACTAAGTTTAGGTAATATTCAAATCCTTAGTTGTCATTTCGATAATTTTCATAGCATCTTCACCAGGAGTAGACTCCATCTACACAAACCACTTTCTTTGCTCATTCAAAAGAACTCTTCATCTGTTAAACTTTTATTGAGATTGCAGCAATTGAGTCATACCTTCAGACTTCACTTCTAAATCCAGTTCTCTTCAACTACTTACTTCCTCCACTAAAATCTTGAATTGCTCAGAGTCATCTGTGAAGGTTGGAATCAGCATCTTCCAAAGTCCTGTCATTGTTGATATTTCTACTTTATCCCATGAATAATGGTTGTTTTAATGGCATCTGGATTGGTGAGTCCTTCCCAGAAGGCTTTCCACTGGGCCCAGATCTATTAGAGGAATCACTATGTATGGTTGCTATAGCTTAAAAAAAATGTATTTCTTAGATAATGAAACTTGAAAGTTGAAAATACTCTTTGATCCATGGGCTACAGAATGGATCTTGTGTTAGCAGGCAAAAAAAAAAAAAAAAAAAACATGAATCTCATTGTACTCTCCAGCAGGGGAATCCCTGGTGGCTCAGTGGTAAAGAATCTACCTACAGTGTAGGAGATGTGGATTCAATCCCTGGGTTGGGAAGATCCCCTGGAGGAGGGCATGGCAACCCACTCCAGTGTTCTTGCCTGGAGAATCCCATGGACAGAGGAGCCTGACGGGCTACAGTCCACGGGGTCACAAGAGTCAGATGCAACTGAGCAACTGCACCACCACCACCCATTCTCCAGCAGAGATCTTCTGTGACCAGGTGCATAGTCAACGAGCAAGCAAGTTTTGAAAGGAATTGTTTTTTTTCCTGTGCAGTGTCTCGCCAATGGGCTTAAAATATACAGTCAAACACATTGTCAACAGATGTGCTATCATCCAGGCTTCATTGTTCCATTTTTAGAGTCAGGGAAGATTTAGCATAATTCTTAAGGGCCTCAGGATTTTTGGAATGGTTAATGAGAGTTGGCTTCAACTTAAAGTCACCGACTGCATTAGTCTCTAACAGGAGAGTCAGTCCATCCTTTGAAGTGAGGCACTGACTGCTCTCTAACTATAAAAATCCTAGATGCTGTCTTTTTCCAATATAAGGTTGTTTCATCTAGATGGAAAACCTATTGTTTAGTGTAGCCACCTTCATTAATGATCTTAGCTTGATAAGATCTAAGTTATCAAGTTATCTTCTGGATAACTTGCAGTGGCTTCTAGATCAGCACTTTCTGCTTCATCCTGTACTTTAACATTATGAAAATGGCTTCTTCCCTTAAGCTTCATGAACCAGCCTCTGCTAGCTTCCAACTTTTCTTCTGCAGCTCCTCACCTCTCTCAGCCATAGAATTGAAGAGTTAGGGCTCTGCTCTGGATTAGGCTTTAGGCTTTGGCTTAGAGGAACACTGTAGCTGTTTTGTTCTTCTATCCAGAGCACTAAAACTTTTCCTGTATTAGCAATAAGGCTGTTTCCCGTTCTCATCACTCATGTGTTCACTGGAGCAGCACTTTTAATTTCCTGCAAGAAACTTTTCCTTTGCATTCACAGCTTTGCCAACTACTTGGAACAAGAAGTCTAGTTTAGAGATTTCACTAGCAGTCCAGTGGTTAAAAGTCTGCACTTCCAATGCAAGGGACATGGGTTGGATCCCTGGACAGGGAACTAAGATGCCTCATGCTACGTGGTGCAGCGAAACAAACAAACGAGAGGCCTCGTTTTTCGGCTTTTGACATGCCTCCCTCACTAAGCTTAATCATGTCTAGCTTGTGATTGAAAATAAAAGATGTGTCACTTTTCCTTCCACTTGAACACCATAGGGTTTAATTGACCTAATTTCAATACTGCTGTGTCTTAGAGAATAGGAAAGCTCGAGGAGAGGAGATGGGGAGATGGCTAGTTGGCAGAGTAGTCAGGACGCATACAACATTTATTGATTAAATTTACCGTCTTGGGCACAGTTCTTGGCACCTCAAGACAATAACATCAAAGATCACTGATCACAGATCACCATAACAAATACAATGATGAAAAAGTTTGAAATATTGAGAGAATTGCAAAAAATGTGACGCAAAGACATGAAATGAGCACACGCTGGTGGAAAAAGTGGCACCAACAGACTTAGGGCAGGGTTGCCGCAAATGGTCAACTTATAGAAAATGCTTCACAAAGTGAAGCACAAAAAAGGAAAGCTGGGAGCATGTCCTCTCAGGTGAATCATCTGTTCAAGACTTTTGTCCACCTTTCTATTGGGTGGATTGTTTTCTTAGCGCTGCAAGAAAAGAGTTTAAAAATATATTTTGGATATAAGCTCTTTGTTGGATATGTGACTTGCAAATGTTTTTATTTTTTTACACATAACCAGTTCAATTTGTTAATATTTTGTTGAGGACTTTTATATCTAAGTTCATGAGAGAAATTGGTCTAGTTGGAATAGACCGATTGGAACAAACTCATTGGAATAGTTGTCTTTTTTTTTCCATACTATCTTTATCTGGGTTTGGTACCAAGATAACGCTGGGTTCATAAAATGAGCTGGGAAGTGTTCCAGCCTCTTCTTTCGTCTGGAGGAGAATGTGTAGGATTAGAGCTATTTCTTTAAATTTTGTTAGAATATGCCAGTGAAGCCATTGGGACCTGGCTATTTCTTAATACAACTGATTTTATTTGCATGTTGCTCTTGTATCCTGCAGCTGTGATAAATTAACTTATTCGTTCTAGTAACTTTTTTGATGATCTCATTGGATTTTATACATAGATGATCATTGTGAAAAATACAGTTTTACTTCTTTTCCCATCTTGATGACTATTTCTCTTTCTTGCCTGGTTGCCCTGGGTTAGAATCACCAACACAATGTTGAATAGAAGTTAGAAGTGGTTTGTTCCTGATCTGTTCTTGATTTTAGGGGGAAAGCATTCAGTTTTTCAAAATTAAGAATGATATTAGCTGTAGGTTTTTTGTTTTTTTTTTTTTTTTAACAGATGCTCCTTTTCAGGTTCAGGAAATTCCCTTCCATTCCAATTTGCTGAGGATTTCATCAACAATGAATGCTGGACTTTGTCAAAAGCCTTTTTGTACCTATTGAGGCGATCATATAGTTTCTCTGTTTAGTCTCCTAATAGGGTAAATCGGAGAAGGAAACGGCAACCCACTCCAGTGTTCTTGCCTGGAGAATCCCAGGGACGGGGGAGCCTGGTGGGCTGCCGTCTATGGGATCGCACAGAGTCGGACACGACTGAAGCGACTTAGCAGCAAATAGGGTAAATTAACTTAACTGATCTTCAAATATTTAAATCAACCCTGAATTCCTGGAATAAATCCCACTTGATCATCATGGATCAACTGATAAAACTGTGTGGAAATTTATTGCTCAATTTTCAAGAGAGATACTGATCTGCAGTTTTCTTTTTTCTTTTTTCTTTTTGGAACATCTTAACGTACCTTTGGTATCAGACTAATACTGGTCTTACAGAATGAGCTGGGAGACAGTCTCTTCTTTTCAGTTTCCTGGTTATGTATAATTGGTATTCTTTCTTTCTTAAATGTTTGATCGAATTCCCTGCTGAAAACATGGGAGCCTTAAGAGGTTTTGTGTGCTTGTGCTGGGGGTATGGGGGAGTGCTTTAAACTATAAATTGAGTTTCTTTAATAGTGAGGTTTAGTAGTTTGTGTCTTTAAAGGAATTTGTCCATTTCATCTAAGCTGTTGAATTTATTGGCATTCAGTTAACAGTATTAACATATTATATTTTTAAAGTGTATAGAATTGGTAATGATGCCACTTATTTCATTCCCAATATAAATAGTTTATGTTTTTTTTTTTCCCTGATGAACAATGTGGCTTGAAGTGTATCAACTTTATTGATCTTTTCAGAAAACCAGCTTTAAGTTTACTGGGTTTCTGCTTTACCTATTTTATTGATTTCTACATTGATCTTTATTATTTTTCTTTCTTGTGCTTACTTTTTGTTTTCTCTGTTCTTTTTTTTCTGTTTTTAAGGTGAGAGCTGAGCTATTAATGCAAGATCCTTCTTTGCTAATACAAGAATTTAGTCTTATAAATTTCCCCTTAAGCACTGCTTTAATGGCACCCCACAACTTCTGATATATTGTTTTCATCTTCAAAAAGATACTTTCTAACACCTCCCCCTTTGTTTTTAGATTTTTGTTTTTAATTTTTTTTTTTTGGCCAAGTGGCATGGAATGCAGGATTTTAGTTCTCCCACCAGGGATTGAACCTATGCCTCCTGAAGTGGAAGCTTGGAGTCTTAATCACTATATCAGCAGGTGTTGTTGAAGTTGAAAATGGCTCAGTCATGTCTGACTCTTTGTGACCCCCATGGTCTGTAACCCTCCAGGCTCCTGCGTTCATGGGGAATCTACAGGCAAGAATCTGGTTGCCATGCCCTCTTCCAGGGGATCTTCCCAACCCAAGGACTGAACCTAGGTCTCCCACATTGCAGGTGGATTCTTTACCATCTAAGCCACCAGGGAAGCTCATGAATACTGGAGTTGGTAGCCCAACCCTTCTCCAGGGGATTTCCTGACCTAGGAATTGAACTGGGGTCTCCTGCAAGTCCCTAATATCCCTTTTGAATTTTTCTTTCATTCTTGGGTTACCGAGAAATGTGTTAGTGAATTTCTAAATATCTGGGGATATTCTAGAGGTCTTTTTGCTTTTGATTTCTAATTTAATTCTATTGTGGTTTGAGAGCATACTTTGTAAGATTTATATATCCTTTTCAATTTACTGAGAGTTGTTTTATGGCCTTGGATATGATCTGTCTTGCTGCTCATGGTAGTTATCCTTAATCCCTAAGTCCCACTGGGGTGACTCAAAGGCCCCTTTTGGAAGCCTGTCCCCATGGCGGGTTTTGCTATAGGAGAGGAAGACTGAGCTTGGCGACGTGAGACTTTCATAGCAGAAGCAAGACTGCTGTTTGTTGAGGGTGAATGCTACCTCATCTGTAAAGACTGCTCACTGCAAAGATAATGGTGAGAAATAGCCTGGATAAATAAGGCGGCTGGGGTTCTGCAATTTTGGCATGCCTGCAGGAATGTGCTGTCATACTCAGGACCATGGTAGATTACCCCCCAATAAAGTCACTAAAGTCCTTTTCATTCTCCTGGATTATTTTTTTCTGTCTCTATTTCATTTTGGATAGCTTCTATTTTTTTTTTTTAATATTTATTTATTTGACTGTGCTGGGCCTTAGTTGCAGCATGTGGGATCTTTAGTTGTGGTATGCAAACTCTGAGTTGTGGCATGTGGGATCTAGCTCCCCAACCAGGAATTGAGCTCGAATTCCTTGCACTGGGACTGTGGGGTCTTAGCCACTGGACCATCAAGAAAGTCCTCATAATTTTTTATTTTTATACTTTCAGATTCGCTACTTTTTTCATCTGCAATCTCTACCTGCTCTTAATCCCATCCAGCATACTTTTATCTCAGATTTAAGTCATTTTATTTCTAGAAGTTTCATTTAGATATTTAAAAAATATGTATCCTCCTTTTGTTTTTAACTTTTTAAACATATGGAATACAGTTATTATAACTGTTTTAATGTCTGTTCTTCTTTTCTGTTTTTAAGGTAAGAGCTGAGGTTATTAATGCAAGATCCTTCTTTGCTAATATAAGCATTTAGGGCTATAAATTTCCCCTTAAGTAAGTAAGCATTATGTTGTTCAGTCATGCCTGACTCTTTGCAATCCCATGGACTGCAGCCCATCAGGCTCCTGTGTTCATGAGATTTTCCAGGCAAGGATACTGGAGTGGGTCACCATTTCTTTCTTAAACACTGCTTTAATGGCACCCCACAACTTCTGATATATTGTTTTCATCTTCATTCAGTTAAAAAAAAATACTTTCTAACACCTTCCCCCCTTGGTTTTAAAGTTAATATGCACTCAGATGGGAAACTCAGAAGATGCCCAGAGCCCTCTCTCTGTGTGTGGTCCTCTCCTCTCTGATACTTTATCCTATGAATACTTGCTGCCTTTGTCTCCCCTGGACCCTCAGCTTCATGTCCTCAACTCAGGGAACCCTCTGGACTCTACCGCTACCTCTAACATCTGTGTCAGCCCTCAATCAGTTTTAATTGCTTGCTATTTTCACTATGGGTTGTGTTTTCCTGCTTCTTTGTCTATGTGGGAATCTTTGATTGGGTGCTGGAAATCGTGACTTTCACCTTGCTGAGTGCTGGATGGTTTTGTGTCTTTATAAATCTTGAGCTTCGCTCTGTGATGTAGTTCAGTTACTTAGAAACAGTAACTTGGAAACAGTTTTATCCTTCTGAGTCTTGCTTTTATAAATTTGTGATTGTTTTATGTTTTTTTTTTTTTTAGGGAGGGAAGAGCAGTGGTCATTCTAGGCTTAATCTAGAAATAAATTAAGTCCACATTACTACTTGTCTAGGAATAATTCATTCTACACTACTAAGTAAGATCTCCCTAGGGACTTCCCCGGTGGTCCACTGGTTAAGAATCCGCCTTCCAGTGCAGGGGACATGGGTTCAATCCCTGGTCTGGGAAGATCCCACATGCCTTGGGGCAATAGCCTGTGGGCCACAACAACTGAGCCCAGGCGTCTAGAGCCCTTTTTCCTCAACAAAAGAAGCCGCCACATGAGAAAGCCGTGCGCCAACTAGAGAGTAGCCCCTGCTCACTGCAATAGAGGAAGCCTGAGGACAACAGGCTTAAGACCTAGCACAGCCATAAGAAAGAAAATCATTTTTAAATGGTTAAAATGGCAATAAAAAAAAAATATATATATATATATATATAAAGACTTCCTAGGTCCTCTACTCAATGCTCTGTGAACTGAATGTATTTGCAGTCCTGGGATTGGAGCAGGCACCCACCTGGTCCTGTGTGAACGCCATGCACTATTCTCTCTAACCCTTTCAGATGGCTCTTTCCTTGAACACGGGTGGCTTCCTCTCAAGCATGCTCTGATCAGTATGCACTCAGATGGGAAACTCAGAAGTCCAGAAGATGTCCAGAGCCCTCTCCTTGTGTGTGGTCTTCTCCTCTCTGATACTTTATCCTATGAATACTTGCTGCCTTCTTCTCCCTGGACTGTCAGCTTCATGTTCGCAACTCAGGGAGCTGTTTGGACTTTACCTCAATGGTCTGGTCTGCGAGCTCTCTCAGGGATACAAACTGATAACTCCCTTGGTTTGTTTCCCATCTCAGGATTCCTGTCCTTCATTACACGATGTCTGCTGTTATCGGAAAACCATTGTTTCATATGCTGTCATTTTCTTTTTTTTTTCCTTCTTGTTTCATGAGGAAAGGTGAGGGACTTCTCTGGTGATCCAATGGTTAAGAATCTGCCTTGCAATGCAAGGGACTCAGATTTGATCCCTGGTCAGGTGGATGGAGGAGTGTGGTGGGCTGCAGTCCATGGGGTCACAAAGAGTTGGACACGACTAAGCGACTTCACTTTTCACTTTCATGCTTGGAGAAGGAAATGGCAACCCACTCCAGTGTTCTTGCCTGGAGAATCCCAGGGACAGGGGAGCCTGGTGGGCTACCTTCTATGGGGTCGCACAGTCGGACACGACTGAAGCGACTTAGCAGCAGTAAGCAGCAGGGAACTAAGATCCTACATGCCGTGGAGTGACTAAGCCCACGTGCCGCAACTACTGAGCCCACACATCACCACGAGATGTGACGCAACTAAAAATAATAAACAACAAAGAAACCTGATGCAGCCAAATAGATTTTTTTTAAAAAGAGGAAAGGTTATTTCAGTCCTTATTGCTCCATGTTGGCCAGAAGTAGAAGTCTCTTTACTAACTTCTTAAGTTTAGCTGTTATTCCTTCAAGTTTTTTTTTTTTTCTCTATTCTCTCACTTTAGGGACTCCAACTACACAAACATTAGACTGTCTGAAATTTTGCCATCTCACTCATCCTCTGCTTATTTTTTTTTTCTCTCTCCATGTTTGTATTGGATTATTTCTATTGCTAAGTGTTCAAGTTCACTCATCTTTTCTTAGTCAGTGTCTATCTACCCTGTAGTGAACCCCATTTAGGGTATTTTTTAAACATTTGTTTTATGAATTTGGCTACGTCAGGTCTCAGTTGCAGCGTGTGGGCATCTCTAGTAGTGGCACATGGGCTTAGTTGCCCTGCGGACTGTGGGATCTTTATTCCCCAACCAGGGATTGATCCTGCATCCCCTACACTGGGAAGGCAGATTCTTAACCACTGCACCACCAGGGAAGCCCCCCGTTAAGGGTATTTTTAATCTCAGATATTGTACTTTCAGAGTACATCATGAGAAATGCTGAGCTGGAAGAAGCACAAGCTGGAATCAAGATTGCCGGGAGAAATATCAATAACCTCAGATATGCAGATGACACCACCCTTATGGCAGAAAGTGAAGAGGCACTAAAAAGCCTCTTGATGAAAGTGAAAGAGGAGAGTGAAAAAGTTGGCTTAAAGCTCAACATTCAGAAAATGAAGATCATGGTATCGGTCCCATCACTTCATGGGGAGGTAGCTGGGGAAACAGTGGAAACTGTCAGACTTTATTTTTTTGGGCTCCAAAATCACTGCAGATGGTGATTACAGCCATAAAATTAAAAGACACTTAATCCTTGGAAGGAAAGTTATGACCAACCTAGATAGAATATTGAAAAGCACAGACATTACTTTGCCAACAAAGGTCCATCTAGTCAAGGCTGTTTTTTCCTGTGGTCATGTATGGATGTGAAAGTTGGACTGTGAAGAAAGCTGAGCGTCGAAGAATTGATGCTTTTGAACTGTGGTGTTGGAGAAGACTCTTGAGAGTCTCTTGGACTGCAAGGAGATCCAAGCAGTCCATCCTAAAGATCAGTCCTGGATGTTCTTTGGAAGGAATGATGCTAAAGCTGAAACTCCAATACTTTGGCCACCTCATGCGAAAAGTTGATTCGTTGGGAAAGACTCTGATGCTGGGAGGGACTCAGGGCAGGAGGAAAAGGGGACGACAGAGGATGACATGTCTGGATGGCATCACCGACTCGATGGACATCAGTTGGTGGTGGACAGGGAGGGCTGGCATGCTGCAATTCACGGGGTCACAAAGAGTCAGACATGACTGAACGACTGAACTGAACTGACTGTACTTTCATTTCTAAATATTCAATTTGGGTCTTTTTTTTTAATCTTCCATGTCTCTGCATAGCATTTTCAATCTTTCCTATAGCTTCCTGAGTACATGGAATACAGTAATAGTTGCTTCCAGTGTTCTTTTCTACTAACTCTACATGTGTCAATTTTGGATCAGTTTTAATTGATTGTTCTCATTATGGATCATACATTCCTGTTTAATTGTATATTTGGTAATATTTGATAGGTGCCAGAAACTGCAATTTTTACTACGGTAAGTGTTGAACAATTTTATTTTCCTATGTGTATTTTTAAGTTTTCTTCTGGGATGCAATTATGTGACTTGGAAACAGTTTGACTTTCAGATCTTGCTTTGGAGCTTTTTCAAGTAGCACCAATACATCTACTATGACAAACCTAGACAGCATATTAAAAAGCACAGACATTACATTACTTTACCCACAAAGGTCCATATCGTCAAAGCTATGGTTTTTCTAGCAGTCATGTACCGATGTGAAAGTTGGACCCTAAAGAAGGCTGAGTGCCAAAGAATTGATGCTTTTGAGCTGTGGTTGGAGAAAAACTCAAGAGTCCCTTGGACTGCAAGGAGATCAAACCAGTCAATCCTGAAGGAAATAAACCCTGAATATTCTTTGGAAGGGCTGATGCTGAAGCTCCAATACTTTGGCCACCTGATGCAAAGAGCTGATTCATTGAAACAGACACCTGATGCTGGGAAGGAATGAAGGCAGGAGAAGAGGGGGACAAAAGAGGATGAGATATTGGATGGCATCACTGACTCAATGGACATGAGTTTGAGCAAATTCCGAGAGATGGTGAGGGACAGGGAAGCCTGGTGTGCTGCAGTCCACGGGGTCACAGAGTCAGACGTGAATGAGAGACTGAACAACAACCAGTATGCATCGTTTAGTTTAAGCCTAAAGCCTCTTTCCCAAGCCCTCACTTCTGAATACTCCATCTGATGCTCTGTAAATTACAAGATTTTCCCCTCTAGTTAATGAAAATGGAAACTATTCCTAGACTTCTGTAAATTGTAACCATCATTCTTTCTAATCTTTTTGGGTGCTTCTTTCCTGATCTCAAATGTTTTTCTCCCATGTATTCACTGATCAGACTCCAGGGAGATCCTCTGCAAGTATCCAGGGTTCTCTTTGTAGCCATCTCTTCTCCTGTAACTGGCCTTGCAAATTCTAGCTGCATTGTTCTCTCTGAACTCACAGTTCAGGAAGACCACTGAGTTATGCCTGCGTTCCCTTTATTCCCTTTATGATACATCTTGGAATCTTTTTCCAGGTGATAATCTGGGACAATCATAATACACATGCCATTTGTTTTCTGCCTCTCAAGGATCATTATCCTTCGTTGCCTGATGGTCAGTGTCTTAAAATGCTTTGCTTAATATATTTCCCTCAGATTTTAGTTTCAGGCAGGATTGTAAATCTGATGTCTTTCAAAGGCTCTCATCTGGAACCTGAGGTCCCCATAATTTTCAAGCCCTAATATGAACAGTTTTTGTACTTCTTGGTCCTATTTCTAATAGTTAAACTCATAAACTTGTTGAGAGATTATGATTTTAATCCAAAACTAAAATTTTAAATTTAAACTCCAGCAAATTAGTTCAGTCACTGTTTCTAAGGATACTTATTTCATCAACAAACACTTGTGCACCTAGTGTGTGGTATATGGTAGACATATTTCTAATTTCTGGGGTTTATGGCCATGAATGAGACTAAATCCCTGGCCTCACAGAGTTCATATTTTAGTGGACGTGTTGTTTAAAAACATTTATTGGACATGTTGTTTAAAAACGTTAGCATGATGTATTTGTGAATTTGTCAAAGCCTTTTGGCAGGAAGCTCAAAATAGTAAACCTAAGTGATGGAAAAAATTCTAAGGAACAATGATAAATCCAGGCATACTTTCAGCTTGAAACCTGTCAATAAGTTAGTAGCCCTGAACCACAGTTGTGTAGCCTGTGGGCAACTTTTATTCACTTTTGACATAAGTTGCAGGAGGCAAGTGCTTGGCCCGTTAGTCGCCCTCTGGATTCCCAGGGCCTAACACAACCTCCTCTTCAAGGGACCTCATCTTGGTTCCTACAGGGGCACAAGGGACAGGAAACAGCTAGCCAGGACCGTAAGGATGAAAAGGCTTAAGTGCAACACATCAGGGGGAGATGACCACGTAACATGAAGCTGGCTGCTTGTCCTCCATTGTCAGTTGTTTCAAATTTACGACTGGCACGTGAGAGCACTTTCCGCCTTTGGTTTGGTTCCTGACTTTTTAACACGGTTGGTCCAAGTCCTTTGCCTTGATTTCCCCAGGTAAGGGCAAGGGAGGAGAGTGAGAAGAAAAGGGAGTCTGCAGCTTCTGAACGTTACTTTTTAGGGGTGTGTGTGTGGAATCTAGGAATATGTGGGAACAAATGG
>SJXQ01005332.1:330689-363578 GCA_006408695.1 Aepyceros melampus
GGCCGCGTGCTCGCCGTCTGCGGGCTCGACCCGCTCGTCCGGGGGCCGCCCGCGCGGGGTCGCCGCCGACCGGGTGGACTAGCGGGAGGGCGCTGGATGGAGGGCTGTGTGGTCCCGTGTCCTGGAAGCCCGGGTGCCCCGGGAGAGAGGAGATCAAGTCCAGGGACGGTCACGGCCCGGGGCGTCGTGGGTGCGCGCGCGCACGTGCGTGGGTGCGCGCGTGTGCCACACAAGAGTTACAAAACGACAGATGTTCAGGGAAGAACAGTGCGGGCGTTTCCGTTTTAACCTGCATTAGCCCAGATTCTGAAAAGAGTCTCAGGTCGGCTCCTGACCCCTCGAGTCTGTGATCTTCACCACAGAGTTATTTCCCGGTCCCGTTGTGTTCAGTAACGCCCCCCCCCCATCCCTCCCCAAATAAAAGAGGTCAGATGGACATCAGCTTCATTCCGATTTTCACAGGGCTGCCCCAGAGAAGAACTGGAAAGCATTTATTAAATGGTCTAGGGCTTCTTGGAGAGGGATGATGTGTGATCACCAGACATTCACCCGTAAAGTTATTTCACACTCTATTTATGGTTCGTTGAGGTAAGCACCAGGGACGAGGGAGTCAGCCAGCTCTGAAAGTTCCCTGCTCATCTTCGTTGGCGCTCTCTGGGGGCCCAATGGAACATTCCACTATTTCAAGTTTCTTCTTGATCCCCTTGGCTAGAACTCGAGCGGCTGCTCACCAGGAGGCTAAATCCCGCCTCCGTTTGACTGGGCGCAGAGCCTGGCCGGGTCAGGGGTGCCAGCGCAGACCTGCTCACCCAGCCTTCTGATGACAGTGTCCTGGCAGAAGCAACGTGCCCTATGCTTTTCACCCCCTGTTTTTCTTGGGGTGGGGCAAAGTGGGTTTCCCTTCTAAGGGCCTGCTTTTAAGTGGATAACGTCTGTTGACCATATGTGTGCATGGGAATGCTCTGTGTAGCTGCCACAGTGGGTGACTATCTGATAGCGCCTGGTGAATAAGTGTCTGGCTGCAGGAAACACGTCCCATACTCCCAACAAACAGAAGCAGAGAGGTCTCATATTTGGATGATTATCAAATAACCATTTTAGAGGGCTTTTTGGTTATTTATAAAATGATCAAATATTTTCAAATCCAGATTTTTCTTTTGTTGTCATTTCTCTGTTAAGGAGACCACTTAATACATTATTTATTTGAAAGCTCCAGTTTAGCTACATTTCATTCTCCCTCTGAGTCCCTACCTTCTTGAAAACAGTGGAATGAGAGTGATAAGTGGAAATTGAGACTATAGAGGAGAATAAAATTTCAGACCTTCTACAGTTTTTAAAATGACTTATTGTGAGGGAAACACCTGGCCTGAGGATTATTACTGTTTATTATTATTGTGTCATCTGGGCTGATGGACACATCATCAGTCAGAAAGAAGTTAAATTGTTGCTTTAATTTTTAACAGTGTGTTTCTTTTTAAAAAAGTTTTCCACGGTTTTGATTACTACATTTTGTTTTGATTACTACATTTTTTTCATGGATTTTTTAAAAAGTTTTAATTCTTGCAAAGATTGCTCTTTTTTTCCTCCTGATAGGTAGTCTGCCCATCATTTTTGAAAGTAATAGTCTAATCACAATAGTTTCTGTTGATTTTTTTTTAATTACAGTACAAGGCGAGTTAATTTTAATTTCCAAAAGCCATATAGACATAGTAATTTGTCATATATGTATATAAAATATATATATTTGCATATATAGTTTTTAATTATTTTACATATAATGTATAATTATATATAATTTTTAATACATGCTATTTGGGGATATAATTTCCTTGTAATTTTTTAAAGTTTGGGGTTCCTATGTAAATATATTATTAAAACTGTATAACACTTGAAATATATTACTGAAAAACAGACATATGTCCTGGTCGTAGTACAGAATAATGCTAAAAAGTGAGAATTAATATTTTTTCTCAGGTAGGTGGAGTGCTGTGTTGTGACATTAGGGAAAAACAAAACAGAAGGAGACTTTCCATTAGGACATGGACCTGAACAGATCCAGAAGATCCTCTATTTTCTACTTTTTGTAGAGAACCCACTCAAGGCAGTAAAATAGTTCTGAGCTGTGAGGTCGCGGCAGCCAGAGCAGTGGCCTCTATTTATGTCCTATGAGCCAAACTGCTGGAACAGGACAAGGATAAAATGCCATTGTTTCTATTGTGGGCCACCTTCTCCACACTTGCCGTTTCAGTGATATGCCGGGTATGAGATCTGTCAACAGATGCTGGTAACACATGATGACGTCTGTAGTGTTATAATGGATGTGAGGCCTAATTATATCCACAGTTCACAGAGTCTCATGGACTGCGGTAATCCTTGCTCTCTGGTATGGAATTCCTCACTACAGAAGGACTTAGTAAAACTATAGTGCTGTGTGTGTGTGAGGAGAGGTTTCTTCTTTTTTTTTTTTTTAACATTAATTTTGTCATCTTGACTATTTTAAAGTGTGCAGTTCAGTGGTGTTAAGCACATTCATATTGTGTAGTCAGTCTGCATAACTCTTTCCTTCTTGCAAAAACCCATTAACCACTGTACCCACTGAACAATAATTTTCTATTCCTCCCACCCCTAGCTCCCGGCAACCCCCTCTATTTTCTGTCTCTCTGCATTAGACCCCTAGGGACCTCCTCCTGGAATCATACACTATTTACCCTTTAGTGTCTGGTTGATTTCATTAGCATCATGCCCTCTAGGTTCATCCATGTTCTGTCATGTGTCAGAATTTCCTTACTTTTTAAAGCTGAATAATAATTCACTGACTGTATAGACCACATATTTTGTTTACCCATGCATTGATTGATTCACACATGGGTTGCTTCTACCTTTTGGTTATTGTAAATAGTGCTGTGAACATGGGTATATAAATACCTTTTCTTGACCTTGCTTTCAGTTTTTTTTTTTTTTTTTTTTTTGATAGTGTACCAAGAAGTGAAATCTCTGGTTCTTGTGGCAATAATTCGCTTTCAATTTTTTGAGGATGCACCGTGCTCTTGCCACAGTTTAGAAGATGTTGAATTTAGCAAGAGTGTGTACAGGTGCTTCAGAGTTCTCCCCTGCTGTTTCCAGGGGTATTTGAGAATATTTGTATTCATGTAAATGGGGCTCTCTTCAGTGGACTTTTAAAACTTCTAGATCTTTGGTGCTTAGAAATAAGTTTCTCCTGGAAGCAAAGAGCACATTCAGCCTTTTAATTCAACAGCGGCTTAATTGGGAGGTGACTTGTCAGAGCAGCAATGCTGAATATGTGTGCTATCTCCGTGGGCACAGAGTGCTGTCCTTCACCACCCTGCAAGGCTAAAACAGGCCTTTTAAGGAAGTGACTGTGTGTTTCGATACATAAAGGCTTCTTCCATCCTTAATCTGTAAGAGCTAGGTGATCAATACACTTTTCTGTTCATTGTCAATAAGAGAGTTGTTCGCTTATTCCACATTCAGAATTCTGATCATTTCTCATTGTTTCTAAAGAAATTCAAGTTCTGTGTATTCACAGTTTAGATGGACCAGCTCACCGTTCACCTCAGTGCCCCGGCTGTCAGTCCTGCCATCAGACTAAAATGTTGCCATGTGGGGTCAGGCAGTGGGGAAGGACACTTGTGTGGGAGTAGCTGCCCACAGGTCCGGATTAAATAGAGAGTTCAGAAACTGCCACTTGCCCCTTTCCATGTTCTGATGAGCACCTGTTGGCTTAGGATGCAGTGCAGGCTCTTCTCCCTGCACACTGGAGTACGCTCCTGCAGGAATTTTTCCTGGGGAAGAAAAGGCGAGAATCGTTCCAACAAGGTGAATGATGAAACCAAGGGCCTGTGAAGTGTCTCAAATTCATGAGCCCTAGGTGAACCTCAACTCCGCCTGGTACCCTCTGTTTGGCCATAATTAAGTCACTAAAACTTTAGAGTTGTGTCTCTTCATCTGGAAAATACAGATAAGGGATTCCCTGTCTTTCTTGCCTCATAGTTTTTCAGAATCAAATGGTCAAACTAGTTTCCATCAAAGGGGCTTTGTAGACCACACAGTGATCTGTAAATGTAAATATTATTGCTATCCTTATGCAGCCAAAGTTGTTAATTTCATCAAGCAGTGTCGATAGTAATCAGTATTGTGGTTGGACTTTCGAGGGAAGAAGAAACACATTATTTGTTCCTTAGTGATTTGGATGTAGTTTTTTGTATGTGAAGTAAAATGTACAGGGCATAAACTTCACCATTTTAACCACTTTTAGGTGTATAGTTCAGTGACATTAGTACAGCCACATCTGACCTAGAGGAGTGGGATGGGGGAGGGTGAGAAAGTCACCAAGTGGCCAGACCGGGAGTCGGGCCTCGAGACGCTCAGCTCCGTGTTAATGGATGTGCTTGCTGACACGTCTGCTATTCGAGATGTGTTTGAAGAAGTGTGAAGAAGAGAGGAGCTTAACTGATGCCAAAGATGCAGATTCAGTCCCAGTGCTCTGTGACAACCTAGAGAAGTGGGATGCGTGAGAGGTAGGAGGGAGGTTCAAGAGGGAGGGAACATGTGTATACTTATGGCTGAGTCATGTTGATGTATGGCAGAAGCCAGTGCAATAATTGTAAAGCAATTGTCCTCCAATTAAAAATAAATAGATAAAAAACAAATTCAGAGAGAAAATTACTTTGGAAAACTGGGGAGCCAGGTTATAGAGGACCTGGGATGCCAGGGTGAGTGTGGACTTCGAGCTCTAAGAGTGCTATTGGGAATGCTGAGCTAGGAGGAGCCAGGTTTCCAGCAGTTTATTGTTTGCAGAATAAACAGGAGTCAGTAAGCGCCTGAGGTTGAGGATCCAGGTAGAACTCATTACGGGGACTATACATTTCAAGTGGTGAGGATTAGAAGCAGTGTTGAGGAAGGCATTGATTTGAGAGAGATCAGGAGGGATTATAAAAAGTATTAAATAACCCCATGTGGTTCCCTGGCAGGCTGTTGTATAAATCCAATTAAGTGGACATGATCTCACCATTAGAGCTCCTGGACTTAAAACTCAAGATAGTGATATTGACAAGTAACAAAACTAACCAGGAGTACCTGCTTCTCCACTAGGAGATGTGTCTGGGCAGAAAGCTAACCATTTATGGGATGTATCATCCAGTGCAGGAGGCTGAGTACTGAGGGGCCATTTGTACATCCAGGTGGCTGTTGCCTAAAGAGAGGGCTGGAGTTTCAGGTATCCAATGATGTCCAGAGAGAGTTGATGATGGGCAGGCTTATAAAACAGGATCTTGTAGGAGCCCTAAGACACCTCTGCCCCAGAGTGGCTGCTGTTCTCAAGGTGCCCTTGGTTTGCTATGCAGAGTCACAGGTGCAGTAGCTGGAAGCTGGAGAAATCACTCTTTTTCTCGTCATCTTCTTTTAGGTACTGTGATATGTCCTGGAATCTGCCCTTCACCCTTCAACCTAATTCACTGAGGAAGAAACTTGAACCCCAAATAAGCTTTTCTGAGAGTGTGGGAGGAGGAATAGAACTCTTAGCTGGGAAACCTAATGAACACAGCTTCAGAAAACTGTCAGAATGCCCTGCAGTCTATTGCTGCAGCTGGGAGACACCTACAGAAAAGGCGCAGCTCCGGGGTAGGCGGGGGTGCTCCCATGACGAGCAGAGGAGTTGACACGGAATACGTTGGAGGACAGTCAGAACTGTACCACTGTTTCCCTGGGAACAGGACTAGTTCTTCCAGAAAGAACAGAAAGCAAAGATGAGGGGAAATCGCTTGCTAACTACTGTGCTGACGAATTTCTCAGGCAGGAACATCTCAAACACAAGAGATGGGTCTGTCTAAAGAAGGCTGAGGACTGTGTTTTACACAAGCATCTGTCTGGAATTGCACACACACCTCTCAGTATACCCCCACCCACAATTTCCTTGAGGAGAAACTGTCAGTAGAAGATTGTTCCCTTGAAACCTGTACTGAAGAGCAGAATGGAAGTGGAGCAGGAGCATGGCCGTTCGTTCTTAGGCAGCTGTTGATTACGGTCATGCTGGGGACCAGGGTTAGAGCATGGAATTGGCTCCGTCCCAGGCCTTAAGGGGCCTGCAGCATAGTTCAGGAGACAGGGGAGTGAGAAGCACAGAGGAGGGACTGGCTCACAGAATGAAGCGGAGAACATTTCCAGAGCCCCTTCTGCATGGTTCCTGGTCACAGTGCTTGGAAGCATCTTCCTCTCTGGCACCCGGGTGGGGAACCTTGGAGTTAGCCTTGAGCCCTTCCTCTCTCCCAGCCCCTGTGGAGCCCACCTCCTAAAGTCCCCCAGACCCTGCCCCTTCCTCCCATCATGTGCTTTAAGGCCCTTCAGAGTCTCTGCATTAACTGTCTGGATGGGGGCGGTGGCCTCTGCTTTGTCACCCTTCCACACTCCATGCTGTGCTCAGACTCGTCCCCCTGCTGCTGCAGGAGTGATCTTTATGGAACACAAGCCTGGTCGTGTATTTCCACTTAAAGCCGCTCTGTGGTTCTTTTTTAAAATTTATTTATTTGGCTGCCTCAGGTCTTAGGAGTGGCACACGGATCTTTGACGTGTTTTGGGGGGTTTTTCATTGCTGCGCGATGACTCTAGTTGTGGCTTGCAGGCTTCACTGCTCCGTGGGAACTTAGTTCGCCAGCCAGGGATTGATGCCATGTCCCCTGCGTTGCAAGGCAGATCCTTAACCCCTGGACCACCAGGGACGCCTCCCTCTGTGGTTCTTCATTGCCTTGAGGGGGCCTTTCAGACCTCTCACAGGGGTTTGGGAGGTCAGGCCATCCTCTGTCTCTACTCCTCTTACCTCAAGGGTCCTTGGGGTCATCATGTTGCTTTTAGTTCCTCCCTTTGCTCACACCGGAGTCTTGCCTCCTCCCTGGTTCTGGGAGTCCTCCCTGCTCGGGCCCCTCCTCCCGAACGGGGCTCCCTAGACGCTGTCCTCGCCTCTCCCGCGAGCAGGCGCTCTTTTCGGTCCCCTGGACCTCTCAGAGTCTGCACTCACATTTGTGAAGTACAGAAATTATAAGTCATATTTCGGAAAAGAATTCAGTACAGTTATTAATTTTTTTTTGCAATCTTTGTAACTCCATGAGCTACAGATGTATTAAATCCAACTCACACTAATGTTTAATGCTCCTTAAAGGTGTTTTCTCAAAGCATTTTCTCAAGTTCCACAAAGGATGGATTTCTCCGACTTAGTTCTTATTCCAAGACTGATCCTACAAAGAGAAACTGCTTAATGTTTTTTTAAAAGTTGCAATTTAGAGACTTGGGGAATAAAATAAAACCATACATGTAGATATATTTAAATGATAATAAAATGTGTCACCACATGAGTGAACAAAATTCTGATAACCTAGATTTAATTTCACATGACTCTTTGTCCAGATTGAAAACATCTACCCACGTAATAAAATTCCAAATTCATTTAGACAGAGAAATATACATTTACATTTGTTTTTCCATATGTAAAACCTGGTTAAACAAGAATGTTTGGAAGCCATGCCAGGCTTCACAGTAGCAGAATTGGAAAGTAGAGAAGAGATGCAGGTGATTCTGCAGAGTGTGTGGACCTTGGAAAAGAATCTGCCTGGGACAGTCTTGGTGTAAGCCAAATCCAGGACTGCAGAGTTAGCGTGCTTTGAGTTGTTGTGTTTGTTTGTTTTTGCTAGTTGTTAAATATTAGGCATCATTCCTAGAGATTACTGTATAATGCAAATAGATTCTTATTAGTGTCTGTTACAACGTGAAAAGGCTTGCTATCTTAGTAAAAAACTCCTATTTTTTGGTAATTGTGAGAGTCAAGTGGACAATAGGTGACTATGAGATGGAGGTGGGAAATGACAACGGCATTTGATATTGAACATATGACTGCATCTTATATAGATACTTATAACTGAGGTTGGCAAATCAAGAAATCCTATCTTTTAGAGTCATGAGGGGTCTTTAAGTTACTTTATCGTAGTCGAACAGGATGGGAAGATAATAATTACCTAGATAATTTCATTGCTTTTTATTAGAATTTTAAGATATTTTGTACTTATTAGGTTGAACCATAGGAAATTTTTGACACTAACCATTTTGACCCCCCCAAAACTGCAGTTTCTCATGGCTCAACCCTATAAAACCATTGTATCACTGCTACTGTCCCACTATATTCGAGCTACAGTATTTGACCAAGACCATAAAACTGAAATCAGCTTGTTTCTAGTCTTACCTCTAGTGCCTTTGGTATTCAATTGGAGAGTCGGACACGACTGAGCGACTGAATTGAACTGAACTAGGTTTTTGTAACAGTTAAAATTGAAAGGTTTGCGTTGAGGAATTGACAGCCCATGGAAACATAGAAAAGAAACGTCAAGCGTAGAGATTTACAAGCAGGAGTTACCTGCTCAGAGGCCAAGTTTGAAACTGTTAGGAGAGGGAAGTGGAAGATGTACCTGGCAGGCGCTGAGGTGAGCTAACATCGAGGGCTCCTGCAGGAAGCAGTAATTACCGAAATGTGGAAGCATTGCTTTTCTGGATGAAAACATGCATTTATTGGATGACTTGGAACCACTCAAACTGTCGAAATGTCTTTGCTTTTCTTCCTGGAGAAATCTCACCTTGGTGTTCTGTTGGAACTTTGCCAGTCCATCTGAATCTGGCATTGGTTTAGTTGCTAGAACAGAAGCCCAGGGACTTGGCACCATGGAATGGGAGCTCTTTTAGCTCATGAGATAAGTTATGATTTCCAAAGGAAGTGAAAAGCTGTAAGAAACTATTTGTGGTGTGTGCTCAAGTCTGTGACATAAAATCCTTCTGCAACAGGAGTGGCCAAGGCGGGGCCTTCTTGGGAAGACTTTGTTGCAAATGTGTAAGGATTATTAAGAGAAGTAGTTTCCTGACTGAAAAGAATTAGTTTCATCTTAACATACCAAATGCAGTATTCAACCACAAGGTAGATTTCTCTTTTCTGTTTTTGTTTATTATTATTATTTGGCTGCACCATGCAGCATGTGGGATTTAGTTCCCCAACTAGGGATTGAACCCACATACCCTGAATTGGAAGCTCAGAGTTTTAACCACTGGACTACCAGGGAAGTCCCAAATATTCCCTTTGATTTTTTTCCTTTAACCTAGGTAACCCTTAGGTTACCTAGAAATGTGTTATTGAATTTCCAGTGACCTGGATACTTTGTAAGACTTATATCCTTTTAAATTTATTGAGAGTTGTTTCATGGCTCTGAATATGCTATATCTTGCTCATGCTGGTTCTTCCTAATCCCCAAGTCCCATTTGAGTGATTCAAAGTGCCCATAATAGAAACCTGCATACACAGTGGGTTTTGTTATAGGAGAGAAAGACTGAGCTCTGGGAGTCCTGACAGCCAAGGAAGTCCCAACTTTTTCTGTTTTATTGTTTATAAAATTTTAAAAATGAGATGAATGGTGGTCCTCATTTAGGTGTTTTGTTTCAAGTTATTTTAAAATCTTGTTTATATTTGTTTTTTTCAGTATAACAATACAAGAAAAATATTCCAATAAGCCAGTAATAATGATGTTTTAAAATATGGATTTTTTGCTAGTGAATTAAAAAAAGCGGGGGAGGGGATATGGCACATGGTTCCCAGTATTCTAAGCTATTCACTGTTATAGGGCAGAGCAGCTCTTTATTGAGAATTTCCAGGCACTGTTTTAACCATACATATTATTTTATTCCAAAGTCATGGCAGTCTTAAGAGATGAGTATTGTGATTCTTACTTTTCCATTAGGGAGGTTAAATAACCCACCTGCAGGTGGTTGAGGGTGGGGAAGTGGTAGCTAGGAAAAGTACACAGAATTTTGTCTGTATTACAAAGATATCTTTCACAATCAAATTTTATAAAATACAGAGGTGCTAATTATTTTATTGTGTATTTTGATCTGCAAGTGGCAGAGCTGAATTTTGTATCCAGGTGACTTAACTCCAGAGGAGGTGCTTTTATTTTTACTTTTAAAACATTTATCTTGTTGAAGTTTGGTTGATTTACAATATTGTGTTAATTTCTGCTGTACAGCAAAATGATTCAGTTATATACATATATTCTTTTTCATATTCTTTTCCATTATAGTTTCTTAGAGCATATTGAATATAGTTTTCTATGCTATACAGTAGGACCTTGTTGTTTATCCATTATATATTGGATTGAACCAAAATACGGGTTGATCAGAAAATTCATTCAGGTTTTCTCATAACATCTTATGCAAAAACTGATGAACTTTTTGGCCAACCCCAAATATAATAGTTTGCGTCTGCTAAACCCAGATTCCCAATGTATCACTCCCCTAAACCCCCGTTTAAAAGGGGGGGTGTGTCTGGATTTTTAATTTCTAAGGGGGACTGTCTGATGAGAATGAGAAGACTAAATCTGAGACATGGAAAATATTGTCCTTCCAAGATTTTCCCATAGTCAGGCTCTAGCAATCACTCTGTCCCACAGAAATGCCAGAGGAGGAGCACAGGGACCACAGGAAAAGCCAACCACATCTTTCAAATGGAGGCTTATTGGACATGCCACTAAGGGCACATCTTTGGAATTAACCGCTGGTCTGTCTGACACAGTTCCAAAAAGAAACTGGAGTTCAAGATGCCTGAGTAATTGAGTCAGTTCCCTTTTGGAGCGAGAAAAGGAGACTTCTAGAGGCAAGAGTGTAGATTAGAGCAGACATGATGTCTTAGTGGACAAGGATGCTTGCCAAGACTCTATAGATATTCGGCCAGTGGCAGTGCCGAGGACTCCCTTCACTTTACATTGAAAATATCCTGCCTTTCTTTTATCTATTTTTAACTTACTATAGAAAATTTCAAGCATACGCAGAAGCAAAGAGAACATATAGTGAATCCCTCTGAACCCTACGGGCAAATTTCACAAATAAAGGATGCCCGGCTCTTCCCCCAACCTCAGCTTTATTGAGGTATTGTTGAGAAGTGAAAAATTGTATATATTTATTATGCCACATGTTTTGATAAATGTGTACATTGTGAAGTAATTACCAGGGATGTGCAATCCTAAAAGGAAAAAAAAAGTTATGTTCAACAGATGCTTTATTCTTTAAACAAAATTGTGAAGCAAAACTGCCAAGTGAGCCAATTATTGCCTTCCCTGTTTTGAAAGTTCTGGCTCCTCCCCCAGACCCAGGCTTCCTGCTACCTGCTTTTGACCATCCAGGCCTCTTCCCTGCTCTGCTTGGACACCTCTCCTAACCCCCAGTTCCCCTGATAATTTCTCACAGTGTTATGATTATATTATGATTGTCTATTCCTAAAAACTAAAAATTTTTAGGCAAGGCCTGCCTTTCCAAGGATCATCAAATTTTTTTAACTTTTTTTTTTGGCTGCATTGGGTCTGGTTGCTGTGCACAGGCTTTCCCTAGTTGTGAGGAGTAGGGGCTCCGCTTTAGTTGTGGTGTGCAGACTTTTCATTGCAGTGGCTTCTCTTGTTGCAGAGCACAGGTTCTAGGGCACAAAGGTTTCAGTAGTTGTAGCACGCAGGCTTAGTTGCCTCACAGCATGTGGAATCTTCTTGGACCAGAGATCAAACCATTGGTAGGTGGCTTCTTAACCACTGGACCACCAGGAGTGTCCAGGGAGTCATCAGTATTTTAACAGTGACCTTTCTAAGACAATAATGCTGTTGTCTTATTCCTAGTTCCAAGAAGAACCCTAATGGTGAATTTCAGGCTCAGAAGGGGAAGAGAACAAAATTGTGCCAGGAAACCTCTGTTGGCAGAGGCAAAGTCTTTTAACATCCTGTACATGTGGTGGATGGGTTCACCGTAGTTTGTGGCCCCATGTGAGAAGGCAGTAGTGGAAGGCTATTTCTCTTCTCTTGCTGCAGACTGATCAGATAAATTGACCCCACAGCCTCCTTCAGGTTTATGGTCTGACTCCTGTGACCATTGCTTTTACTGCTTTGAGTGGGGAGCTGGAATTTGAGGCACGAGGTGGGAACAGTGTCTGAAGATGCTGAATTTGATACCTCTGCATCTTTATTTCCTCCACCACCCCCAGAAGAGAGCCAGAGGAAGGAGTCGAACAGACATGTAACATGTCTTTGAGGAAAGGTTATTTTTAGGGGCAGTCTTGCCAAGACTGCTTCCGGAGCTTTTATTTAGACATAGATCAGGTCCTCACCTGCTTAGGTATGTGAATTTCTAGGGACTATCTGCATGTAGCAGTTCCAGGCCACGTCCTTCCTTGCAAAGATTCATTTTATTTTTTCCCCTCCTTTATTGAGATGTAATAGACATTTAACACTCTGTTAGCTGAAGGCATATAGCATGATGCCCATTTCCCAGATTTTTAGTTCTTTATGAAAGGAAATGAGGAATGGGGGGAGATTGACCCCAGAGGTCGGGTGACCCCCTCATCTAGGTTTTTCCAAGACAACCTCAGCTGTGGCTCTTGTCCCACAGTAACTATAAATAGTGTCACCTTTGACCCTCAGAGGTGGTCCAGCTTAGACTTCACATTCTGTGGTCACTCTGTTCGGAGGAGATACACAAGGCCATTTCAGAGAAGGTTAAAATAATATTGAGACCCAAATAATTTGTATATTGGACAATAATGTCTTTTCTGAAAGTTCTGGCCTATTTCTGAAGTTGAAAAAAATCCAAATGTTAGTGAAATGAGAGTTCTAAAACTCCGACAGATTTAAATATCACAGCCCAGTAATTTCTGAGTCTTCTAACTCAGGAATCCTTTGGAAGACCAAGCCTTGCAGCCAGCGGTGGGAGTGAGCCCTGTGTCTGAGAAGTACGAGACCACTGACCTTACTGGAGGCCTCCCGTGGGCCAGGTTTCCTTCTGAGATCCATATCACCGTTGTCATTTTGGTAGTTTGTATACCGTCTGTGTAGTCTTGTAAGTAGTATTTATGCTCATACCTCAGAGAGTTTGATATAATATGTGCTAGACTTTAAGGGTGCTGATTTTTCACGTCTAAAAAGTTAAGGATTTTCTTTCCCAGTGGCTCAGGGTAAAGAGATCACCTGCCAATGCAGGAGACTTAGGTTTAATCCTTGATCCCTGATTCAAGCAACTAAGCCTATGCGCCAAAGCTGTTGAGGGTGTGCTCTGGTGCCTGGGAGCCGCAACTGCTGAGGTCTGTGCTGCAGCTTCTGAAGCCCATGCGCCCTGGAGCCTGTGACCCACAAGAGACGCCACAGCAATGAGAGCTCGCACGCCGCAACTAGAGAGTAGCCCCCACTTGCAGCAACTAGAGGAAGCCCATGTAGCAAGGAAGACCCAGCACAGTAAAAAATGAATAATAAAAGTAAATAAAAAACCCAAAGTGCTAATCGCTCAGTCGTGTCCAACTCTTTGCAGCCCCATAGACTATAGCCCACAAGGCTACTCTGTCCATGGAATTCTCCAGGCAAGAATACTGGAGTGGGTAGCTGTTCCCTTCTGCAGGGGATCTTCCTGACCCAGGAATCAAACCCGGGTCTCCTGCATTGCAGGTGGATTCTTGACCACCTGAGCCACCAGGGAAGCCCAAAAAATCTGAGTTAAACATTATTAAAAATATCTGGACCAAGATCAGATCTCTAAGTTTGTTTTTATGACAGCTTAAGTCTTTTTCTTAAAAAAATTATACATATCTTTAGAGACTTGCAAGTCTGATAGTAAAGTGGTAATAAGTATATTTAATGTGGGATAAAATTATGTTTAATGTGAAATTGTCCCTTCTGTGATGAGACACAGGTAGAGTAGTCACCATGGGAGTCCTTTAAGGACTTGGTCAGGAAGCAGGGAGATTGCTGTCGGAAATACCTGGGGGGTGACCGTGGGGCTATTGCTGTCACTGGTGTCTGGGTAACTAGATACTAAGGACTCCAAAGGATTTCTCCTCCATGGCCCTTGGACTTGGACAGTGTGTACCTTCTCCACGGGCATTTTTTGTTGTTGGAGTGTAGTTGATTACAGTGTTGTGTTAGCTTCAGGAATATAGCAGAGTGAATCAGTTATACATATACATATGTCCATTCTTGTTTTTTTAAAGATTCTTTGCCCATATAGCCCATTACAGAGTGTTGAGTAGAATTGTCTGTGGTGTGCAGTAGTAGATTCTTATCACTTATCTATTTTATATGACATTTTAAAATGTGATATTGAACTAAGGATTTCTACTGTGAAACTTACCCCCCCAAAAAAGCCTTCAAGTAGCACTTTATCAAGTAATTAACTTCAGAAATTTAGACTTGCTGGAGTATGTCCAATTAAGTCACTTTCCTTTTTCAGGTAGAATGATGAAGGCTGAGGAAAGTAAAGCTAGTTAGCATAATTACAGCTAACCGGAGAAGGGCAGAGAATCTAACCTAACAGATTGCATAGGCTTTCCTAGACTACTTTTTGGAGATACGTGTTCAAATAATTGCCCAAGTCATATGTCTTTATTACAGAAAATATGGAGAAGAAATTCTTTATAGTCACACCATAGAGAAAACTAGTGTTAACATTTTGTCATATTGCCTGCTAGATGGCTTGAGGCTATAGTTGAAAAGCATATATTTATGTTTTATACTATAATATATGTCTTAAATGGCTTAGGATATGAAGACTTTTGAACACTTTGCCCTCAGCATGAGCCCTAGGGAAGAACTTCTTGATGGAGGAAGTGCCAGCCTGGTTCCCTCCAGTGGCAGGAGCTTTGGAAATGCCCAGCTTCCCTGTTTCATAGCCCTTCTGCTTTCCAGAGCTTTCCCTGTATGTAGTGCAAACCTGTGGATGGAGCTGACTGGGGACTGTTACCCACTTAGAACCGTGCAAGGGTTCAAACCACCAGCACAAAGCATGTGGCGTATTCCAGAGAGGCATTTCCTTCAAAATAAGCACTTTTAATTTTTCTGTGTAGGCAACCATTTATTTGGGTCCCTGAAAATAGTAACAGTACGGTGAACTTGAATTAAAGTATATTTATTTTGCTGTCTGGGTAGAACAAGCCCTTCCCCAGTTGCCGGGATGGTCTGGGGGGAGGGGAAGGGGAGGGGGAGAAAACATCAGTAAGCTTTTCTTTAAGCTTGAATTCATCCTCAAGAAGAGGGTCATGAAAGTACAATGAATGCTGCTCTTGCCTGTAACCAAGGAACAGTTGGGTCTGCCCTGACCCAGAGCCGTGTCTTGCTCATAATTACCCAGGCTCCAAGGGAACAAGTTATTTTGGGAAGCATAGCTCAGGATCAATCATATGTAAGGCTGTTTGTTGGGAGCCTTAAATGCTTGCTTACCAGAAAGTCCTCAAAGGAATTCTTCACCGAGGTTGTGCCAGCTTGGGGGAGGCAGGTGTGACCCCACGCAACTCCCAGCCAGAGGCTAAGTCAGGTTGTTGGCCTCAGGAAATCTTTAAGCTCAGATGACCAGGCATCAGTGCTTTCATGTGGTTCTTTGAATGCACCTTTTTTTTTTTTTAATTTGTTTTAACACTTTAAAACAAAAATGACCAAAACTTTGATTCTATGGATATTTGATTTGGTTTGCATATGCTTCCAGTCCTAAACTTGTTTGGGAAGTAACTGCATATTGCTAATCTTAACTTTTTTTTTCCATTTAACAGTTAAGATGGGGAGTTTCGTCAAGATCAGTTAGTTGCCCTTTAGAAGACAGAATGCTGTAACTTTTTAGAAAATTTACTTCTAACTGGATAATTACTTTACAGTGTTGTGTTGGTTTCTGCTGTACAGCAGTGTTGAATCCACTGTAAGTGGACGTATATCCCCTCCCTTTTGAGTCTCCCTCCCACCCATCTAGGTCACCACTGAGCAACAGGCTGAGCTTCCGGTGCTATGCAGCAGGTCCCCACTAGCTGTTTTACACGTGGTAACGTATACATGTCAACGCTGCTCTCTTCATTTGTCCGACCCTCTCTTTCCACTGCTGTGTCCACAAGTCTGTTCTCTCAAGAATTGAAAAACATCCCTTGGAATTAAAGTAAAGGTAGTTTGGATTGCAAACTAGTATCTGGTCTGTGCTCAGAGAACTGTTGATGTCCTTGCTAGGGTGCCTCTGTCTTGAGGGCTATAGAGATGTAAAGATGAGTAATTGCAGCTGAAAGAATTAGGGAATGAGTAATAAAGGCTCCTGTAAGTGGTAATAAAATGTTTGTAGGGAATTTTCTTGAGTGGGGAAGAAATCAACAGATGGAAATAGACTTTAGCTTCTAGAGAAATGTATGATTTTTTTTATGAAACAGAGAAAAGTGCTAAATAATTCAACCCAAATCCAATATTATTTATGGTGATCTGTATAAGAGGGAACACGGGGACACACATTGGGATTGAAATGAAAAAGGAATGCAGTAAGCTGAGACTTCTGACAGTTGTCATTTTCACAGGACAAGGGAAGTGTATTGTCGTTAATATCAGTGAGTGATAGACTCCAGTTAGTTCAGTGTTTCATTCTTTTTTGTAACATTTTTGTTCACGTCCTTGCTATTTTTTATTGTAATATAGTTGATTTACAATGTTGTGTTAGTTTCTGGTATACAGCAAAGTGATTCAGTTACACGTCCATACATATGTGTATATATATATTAGCATATTATTTTTTGCATTCTTCTCCATTGTGATTTATTACAGAACATTGACTATAGTTCCCTGTGCTCTACAGTAGGACCTTGTCATTTATTATATATATATTAGTTTCTATCTGCTAACCCTAAATTACTAATTTATCACTCCCCCACCCTCATCCCTCTTTGGTAAGCATGTATTTGTTTTCTGTAGATATCATTCTTGTGCATTGATTACTACTGGCCTTCATCAAAATCAGATCAGTAAAATTTAGATTGGAATAATGAATTTTTTAGCACATTTGAATGTTTACCTCTTTTTAGGAGACTCTAAGACTGTAAGACAGTTCTTAAGTAAAGGTAACATCACGACTCTCATATAAGCAGAAAAATAAATACATGTTAAAGATTATCTTTAACTAACTCATGAGAAAACTGGAGAGGTGTTCCAGCTGGTTCAAAAGAGAATCTGAAGTACCGCGTACATTTATAGATTAGGAGTATTGAAACTAATGTCCGAATATCGGTAGATAACTTTTCGATGGGAGCAAGGAGGGTTGTCCCTGAACTGAACAAAAGGCATTCCTTGTCTGTAGAAAGGAACCGGTCTGCCTTGCTCTCACTCACCTATTGGTTAGATAGCTGAGCTGTAGAAGGGGTAGAAACGTAGAAGGGGTGCTGTAGACAGCGCGCCCCTTGACCTTCGGAGCTCAGATTTTTCCTGACATAAAGTACCTTCTTATTTTTAAAATTTACTTATTTTTTAGTTGAAGGTAATTGTTTTACAGAGTTTTGTTGTTTTCTGTCAAACATCAACAAGAATCAGCCATAGGTATACATATATCCCCTCCCTCTTGAGCTTCCATACAGTACCTTATTTAGCTATTTCCTCTTTCCAAATTCCATGACTTTAATCCGTCCCATCCTTTCTGGAAGTTAAGAAGGAGACTCCATATATCAGACAGATCATTCCTTAAACCAGAATTAGTCTGGGCTAGACTTGGCTTTGTTTAAAACCCGAAAAGCATTGTTGTCCCATTAGGCAGCCTTGAGGATCGTTAGCACCTTTTTTTTTTTTTTTTTAATCTATTTTGAACGTCCAGGGACTAAATGGAAGTCAGTTTTATGAACCTGGTGATTGAAGCCTAAAATTCATGATGAAAACCAGAGCTGGTTAGGACTGTGATTTCAAGGACTGGGAAAGCCATCTTTACCCACTTCAAGTGTTACCCATTAGCCAGATTCTAATTTTAGATCCTCTTCAATAGTGAGGATTTTTACCAGTAGTGAGCCATTTTGGGAGAGACAAGATTATAGGCCTCTTTTTATTTTATTTTTTTAAACATTTAAGGATTAGTTAAGTTTGACATAATAAGAATCTTCAAAAGCCTAGAACTTGACCAGATAGAGATTTCTAGCTCTGCAGTGGTTTTTATTTTTTCAGTTTAAAAAATCTGATAGCTGTCTTCTTTATCCCAGAAAGTCAAACAAGATGTTATTTAGAAATAGTTACTGAGTGCCACTGTGTCCCAGGATAAAGTGTCTGGAACACAAAACAGAAATCCCATCTTTGGGAATTCCCTGGCAGCCCAATGGTTAGGACTCTGAGCTTCCAAGCTGGGAGTCAGGGAAACAAGTTTCCCACAAAATGTGTGGTGCAGGAAAAAAAAAAAAAAAAGAAATCCCAGCTTCTCTGTATGTCACTTTCACAGACATTTTTAGAATGTTCCAGGTGGTGGTGTCACCCACCAGGTATTTCTGAGAGGATTTTTCCTGCTCCCTTACCAAGTCCTTAAAGCCTTCTCATGGTGACAGCCCTACCTGAGCTGCTCGTAGGCTTTGACACTCTTTAATTAGAGATTGTTAGCTCTTCTCACATTGCCTAGAAAGAAAGCCTGAATCCTACTTGTAGGCAGTATTTGTTGGGGATGAATCAGTGGGAAAAGACTGCCTCTCTTTTTTTTTTTTCTCTTACTTTGTCTTTGAGTCATTAAATTTGTGTTTATGTGTATTCCTGATACTCAGATGAAAAACTGTATGTTGGTACTGTTAAAGCTCCAATTTATTTATGACTGAAATTGTCACAATTTAAGCTTGAAGTATTAAAAACTTGAATGGGTCCTGTCTCTGTATGGGTTCATACAGGTCTACCTGCTGGGTGCTGGGTTCATTAGGTGATACAAAGGTGAATAAGGCGGGACTGGAGACTACTGCGGAGAAGGCAATGGCACCCCATTCCAGCAGTCTTGCCTGGAAAATCCCATGGACGGAGGAGCCTGGTGGGCCGCAGTCCATGGGGTCGCTAAGAGTCGGACACGACTGAGCGACTTCACTTTCACTTTTCACTTTCATAAGCATTGGAGAAGGAAACGGCAACCCACTCCAGTGTTCTTGCCTGGAGAATCCCGGGGATGGGGGAGCCTGGTGGGCTGCCGTCTTTGGGGTCGCACAGAGTTGAACATGACTGAAGCGACTTAGCAGCAGCAGCAGCAGAGACTACTGTGTTCATTTTGTGGATTTTTGATCATAATATATGTGCATATGGAAATATATGGGCGTATGGAAAGCCTGAGAAACCAGTTGCCTTCCATTTGCACTGGAGTGCAATGGAATTTGCCTTTTTGCATGAGTTAACTTTAAGGCTGTTTGTATCTAATGTATCATGAACCAAGTTCTGATTCCCATGTAGCCCTTCATATTAACTCTGCCTTAGGAGTAAGTGTTTTTTTAATGCATGGACAAAATATTTTTACCCTTTATGAGCAAACACTAGTAAGCACCGTGTACCCTGAGGAAGTTAAGATATGCCAGTGGTGTCCTTGGTTCTTTGAATGGTGGGGTGAGTACCTGTGATAAACCAGGAAAAGTAGAGAACTGGTGTGGTTCTGGGTCCATGCATCCTTCTCTGTCTGTGTATAGCAGGAGTCTATGAAATGTGCTGAACTGACAGTGCGTTTATACTCAGTTTCAGAGGTGGAGTATCTCCTATGATCAGGTAGACATAAATTGTGACCATGGACTGTCTTTATTTTTCTATGCAGTGACTTCCTTCCCTTTCCATTGTAACCCTAAAGCACCTCAAATTTCTTTGAATTTCCATCACCTACTGCTTGCTGTTCTCTTGTGTTCCTGTAGCATTTATATTTGCAAAATATTTTGCAGTCCCCTACAATTCATCATACTTCCCAGCCAATTCATTGTATTAGGTTCATGATGCATTGCTTAGGGGAAGAAATAAGCCACAGGATTAGTAGAGGCAAACTATTATTTATAGGACGGATAAACAACAAGTCCCACTGTCTAGCACAGGGAGCTATATTCAATATCCTGTAATAAACCATAATGAAAAAGTATGAAAAGAATATATATGTGTATAACTGAGTCACTTTGCTATACAGCAGAAACTAACACAACATGGCAAGCCAGTTGTACTTCAATGAAATTGAAAAAAAGAAAAAAAAAAAAAAGTCACAGGAAAGATGAGCTGACTTGCCCACACCAGACGCTGACTTGGTCACAGAGCCAAGCTCAGGCTTTTAGAACTGGTATTTTTAGGGACTGCTAACCTGAGCTGTTGTGTGCTATTTTACCCAGCAGGATCTTGGAGACTAAGCAGAGATTTATGGGCAAAGAATAAAAGGGCTACCCACCATGCTGTGAGCTGCCTGGTTATGCCAGTTATGAGAATGTTAGGGCCCCAAATGGACTTCTGAGATGTCTGGTAATTGATTGCAGCGCATACAGCATCCTTAGAAGGAACACTCCTCTACTTCTTGCTTTGATTCAATTTTTTAAAATGTTGTGTGTAATTGAAAAGTGTGCTTGGCAACCTTGAAGATTTGGAATTTTTTAAAGATCATTATGATCTTGATTGATGATTAGACAGTGTTCACTGTGCTGAACAGTTGGTCACCATTGTGAGTGACTGCTGAGTCCTGAGAGCTATTCTGATGTTAAACACCAGCAGAAATACCTTCCCCCCCAACCCCTGCGATTGCATTAAATTTTGTTCTTTTTTAAAAATTGACATATACTTGATTTACAGTGTTGTGTTTCTGCTGTACAGTGTTACATGCACGCATACAGTCTTTTTCTTTTATATCCTTTTCCCTTATGGTTTCTCATAAACTTTTGCATATAGATCTCTGTGTTATACAGTAGAACATTGTTTATCTGTCCTATAAATAATAGTTTGCCTCAACCAATCCCGTGGCTTATTTCTTCCCCTAAGCAATGATCCATGAACCTAATACAATGAGTTGGTTGGGAAGTATGATGAATTGTAGGGGAGTGGAAAATATTTTGCAAATATAGATTGTGTAAGAGCACAAGAGAACAGCAGTGGGTGTTTTTATCTATATAAAAGCTTGCATCTGCTAACCCCAACCTTCTACTCTATCCCTCTTCCACACCATCCTTCTCCTAACTCCTCCCCCTGACAACCACTAGATTCACCATCCCTCTCCCAACTCCTCCCCATGACAATCACCAGATTGTTCTCTTGTGTCCCTGATCCTGAGAAACACCTTTTAAATGTTTTTAAAGTTGGTAGAGTGTCTGACCCTTTCATTTAAGGTCACTCTGCTGATTTTTCTGATGTGATTCTGGAGCGTTTTTCTGATGTGATTCTGGGCATTGTGGCATCGTGCAAACTCACCCAGGGCTGTTCCCCATGATGTGTGGGTCAGGGTCTTTCTGGATGAAGGGTGGGGAAACTTTGAGGTGAACTAGCATGGCTGCCTCTACCAGCCACCTGGGTTGCATTGATCTGCCCCCTCAGAGGAGCAGCTCCCTGCCCTTGAGGAGGGCAGTGCCTCCTTACTTAAAATGCCAGAGCTGCCCCGCTTCTCCTCCCTTAACCAGACATTTTACAGAATGTGTGCATCTTCCTAGACACTCGCACCCCCTGCCTTACTTTTCAAATATTAAAAAAGGACCAGGATAGTAATTAGAAGCAATCCTGGCAAATTGGGAATTTGTGAAGTGGAAAAGAAAACACGGTTATAATGATTATTGTAAATAGAAAAAGAAATGGAGCGTTGTTAGAAAATTGACTTAACAGAGTTGTAGTTTTCAATAGTTTTTTGCAGGAGGCTGTTCAGAGCTATTGTGATAATAGATTGTATTGCCCAGCTGGCCTTTGTATTTCTTCTCCTGATAACCTTTTGAATTATTTCATAAAGTTGATCGTGACAATTTTTTTGGTAGCTGGGAAAGTGTCAGGACATGAAGGACAAATAATTGCATGGCCACCTCATGCGAAGAGTTGACTCATCGGAAAAGACTCTGATGCTGGGAGGGATTAGGGGCAGGAGGAAAAGGGGACGACAAAGGATGAGATGGCTGGGTGGCATCACCGACTCAATGGACGTGAGTTTGAGTGTATTCCCGGAGATGGTGATGGACAGGGAGGCCTGGCGTGCCGCAGTTCATGGGGTCACAAAGAGTCGGACACGACTGAGCGACTGAACTGAACTGAACTGAGAGTCAGAAATAGAATCTGAGTTCTAAGCCATGATAGTGAGCTGGACTGGGCCCCCCACTCCCTCTTGGGGGCCACTATTTCTGCTCACCTGGGGCTCAGTTGTCTTCCCAGAGGATCTGGCCAGGAATCCATACTCTGACCCTATTGATGTCTTTACCCATGGACAACAGTAAATGCTAAGCAAACTCAAAATTGTAGAAAATTCTGATGCTGCCTTAAACTGGTTTTGACTTGATAGACAATGCTGCTTTTTAAGTATAGTTGATTTACAGTGTTGTATTAATTTCTGCTGTACAGCAAAGAGATTCAATTATTTATATACATTTCTTTCTTTTTAAATATTCCTTTCTGTTGTGGTTTATCTCAAGATATTGAATATATTACAGCTCCCCGTGCTATAGAGTAGGACATTGTTGTTTATACATTCTTTATATAATAGTTTGCAAATGCCAACCCCAAACTCTCAGTGACAATGTTGTTTTATAATTAGTGGATTTAAAAGCTGAAAGCTGTTCAGAATTACCTAGTCCAAACTTCATGCTGCTGTGCCCAAATATCCCTGCCCTCAGTAAACCCTGTTCTGTTTGGTTCAGAAATGCCCAATGACTGAAGTGAGTCTCCATGTTAGGAAATGTGACCTCAAATTAGTATTTTATGTAGTTATTATGAAAGTAAAAGCTGGTTCACAAAATATAAAGGAAATTGATATCTGTTATGTTGGCAGATTTTTGTTTGGAGAAAATGGAATAGTAAATTGAACATGGGTAGTCTTACAGGAGCCAGCCCAGTCCTACAGCCTTATTGCTAGAAGAATTAATAATAATTAACTGATGGCATGAAATGGACTCATACTCAAAGAACTGTGTCAGATTCAGGATTGATTTTTCTTTCTTTTGGTCCTTTTTTTGTGTCAGATGATGATATCTCCCAGGGAGAGATGCAACCTTGTGTTATTTTAACAATATAATTAATAACAGATATTACTCATTTTCATGGAAAGATGTTGTTTTCCCCTCTCTCTTTGGAATAATCTACAATGTAGGTTGTTATATCTGTAGGCTTAATTAACTTGAAAAAGAAACTAGACACAAAGGCATAATGTTCAATAACTCAAGCACATCTCAACATTCAGTGAGGATATACGTACTTTTTTTGTCATTAAGCACAGTGTACTGATTATCATGACATATAATCTAACTTTGAGAAAGGCAATAGAGTTTGTATGGACTTGGAACTTGCCTAGTAAGTTCTTCAAAGAAGAAAGTGTGGCTCTGAATGGAGATAGCAATTCGTGCTAACAGATATTCTTAGGAAACTCCTACAATTGATATTTTTCTTTCTTTTTTAGAAAATTTTATATTATATTAGAGTACAGCTGATTTCTAGTGTGTTTCAGGTGTAGAGTCCCCTGTGCTGTATAGCAGGGTATTTTGGTCGTCTGTTTTATATGTAGCAGTGTCCATGTGTTAATCCCAAGCTCCTCTAATTTACCCCTTCTCCCAGTGTTTCTTCTTTGGTAACTGTAAGTTTGTTTTCTGCCTGTGAATCCGTTTCTGTTTTGTAAATAAGCTCATTTGTGTCGTATTTAGATGGACATATAAGTGATGCCATATGATATTTGTTTTTCTCAGACATGCTTTGCTTAGTATGACAGTCTCTAGGTGCTTCCATGTTGCTGCAGCTGGCATTATTTCATTCTTTATTATGATTGAGTAATATTCCCTGGTATATATGTACCATATCTTCTTTATCCATTCATCTGCCAATGGACATTTAGGTTGCTTCCAGGTTTTGGCCATTCCAACTGAGATTTTTCTCAACCACCATGTTTTAGGGGTTGAAGAGTGTTTTCTGGCTCCCTAGATTATGTTCAGGAGTATAATGGAGGTGCACCTGCTAATCATTTGCATATCCTTCAGGCTTTTCACATGAAAACATACTACTACAAGTCGTGGGCACAGAGCCTTAACCCCCAGTTGTTTTCCTCTGCTCTCTGTTTTTTCAGAGCTTCAGCACAGCGGCCAGGGAGGGTGCCATATGAGCAGGGAGACCAATCTGCACCCACTGTCCTTCCTGGCTGGTGACTCATGGGTTATGATTCTGTATATTTCAGGGGGAAATGCTATTATTTACTCCTCTGCCAAAGGAATTATACACAGTGAGACAAAGACTCCCATGCCTTTCCATCTTTTGGCGACTGAACACTCATTCCCTTAGCTTTTAAAGAAATAAATTCATATGTATTTATTTTATTTTTTTTATAATATTTTTTATAATATTTTATTTTTTTATAATATTGAAGTATTATTGATTAAAGGGTTAATTTCAGGTGTACAGCAGAGTGATTCAGTTATATGTATGTCTATTCTTTTTCAGATTCTTTTCCCTTATAGGTTATTACAAAATATTGAGTATAGTTTCTTGTGCCATACAGGAGGTCCTTGTTGGTTACCTATTTTATACATAGTAGGGTTTATCTGTGAATTCCAAACTCCTAATTTATCCTCCCCTCTTCCCCTTTGGTAATCATAAGTTTCTTTTCCATGTCTGTGAGTCTATTTCTGTTTTGTATGTAAATTAATTTGTATTTCTTTTTTTAAAAAAATTCTACATACAAGCAATACCATATGATTCTTATTTTTCTCTAACTTCAGTTAGTATGGTCACCTCTAAGGTCCATCATTCCCTTAGCTTTGTCATGAGTATCTTAGGAGGGTGAGAAGGACTAGGAAGGTCAGCCTTTTCTATCTGTGAGTAGATGGCTATGTGTTTTCCCATCTTAGTTCTCTTTGTGTGGCTCCGAAAGATTGTTTTAATGTGAGACCCTTAATGTGATGAGGCAGCGTCTGAGATGGACTCTAGGCTGGGGGACATTGACCTCTTTCCTCGAGGGACTGTGTCTGGTTTAGAGAACACCATTCCTTTTAAGAAAGGACACCTGCCTTGGTAATCTGGTTTGAACCATGGAGCCTCCTTTCAAAACCACGTGGACATACCTTGGTTCCATTTCAGTTCTCCAGGATTTAGTTTTCAGGGACCTTAAAGATGCACATTGCCATCAAGCAACAAGAAAATCCACAAAGATGCCTTTTAGGTACAATGTGTGGGACTTTGTTGCTGCTGTGATGGCTTTCATTTTTATCTCCTCCATGATTTGCAGCTTTTTACGGAACAGGGGACAATAGGGAAGGCATGGAAATGGTCTCTGTGGGCCACGGTAATGAAAACTGTAAATAGAGTGAAAATTAAACAGTCTAATAAAGCTTAAAATTCCTTTTCAGAATGCACTGGCCTCTTTGCAAGCTATTATCACAGAGCCATTGGGGTCCTTTTTTGCATTGAAGTTAGTTAGTCACCGCCTTTATTGGCCCTTCGGAATACTCATTAAAGAAAGTGAAACTTCATTACACTTAACTGACTAAATTGACCCTGTAGATTCAATTCAGTCTCTGGCTTAGCACAAATGAATAATTATCTATGGTAAATTACCTTCATCTTATGCATGCCTATAAAAAGCTGATATCCAACAGACGTTCACAGTGTTCCACAGTGGGGGGTCAAGAACTGCACTGATTTCATGAACAGACTTGGGGTTCTATCCAGAAGTGCTTCTGATACTTGTATTATGAAGGGCCTTAAATAACATGGTAACAAAGTAAGGAAATTTACGCTAGCAATATTTGCACATTTAAAAGTAGAATCTAGATAAAGACAACTCAATAAAGATTTTTTTTTGAGCTGAGTTTTCTGAGTTGAGTTTTAAATTTTTTTCTCTATCAATTCCATTAAAAAAAATCACAACCTGCTATCTTCTCTTTTGCCTTTCCCAAAAGATTAGGAATATGGTTAGTCTCGGAATTGTCAGAAAAAACAAACTGAAAAACTACTTTCAAAGTAGTTTTGCTTGCTGAAAATGGGGCCTGGGAAGTTTTTTAACTATATGAACTTGGTTATCTGGAAGCAGCCTAAAATGTTCATCCAAGGAACTAGCTCAAAAAACATGGTATAGTTACAATGGTGGAATACTATGCAGCCATAAAAAGGAGTGCTCTTTGTTGATAGTGAATGATCCCTAGGTTATATTTTTCTTTCTTCCTTTTTTTTTTTTTTTGGTTAAAGCAATTGCTAAATGTTTATTTTTTTAATTTATTTTAATTGGAGGCTGATTACTTTACAACATTGTAGTGGTTTTTGCATACATTGACATGAATCAGCCGTAAATTAAAAATCCGGGTGAAGAACAGCGTGTATATTATGATTTATGTTAAAGGGGTAGAGAAAATGATGTGTGTATCTGTGTTTACACATGTGTAGAATGTTGTTGAAGAGAAATGCAAGAAACTGAATTTCTTTGTTGTTCCTTCTGGGGAAGGAAACTGGGCGACTGAGAACAGGAGTGGAGAGGGAAGCTTTCTCCTTTATACCTTTCTGTACCCCTTGAATTTTAGTATATGTGCCGCCGAAGCGAGCACTGTACCCCTTGAATTTTGAATAACAGATTCTTGAAATAATAAACAGGCAAGAATAGACTCTTGTTAGTAATCTTAACTTCAGAACAGAAACAGTGATTATCTAGACTTGCACTGTCTGGTAGAACTTTCATGTTCCATGTCTACACCATCCAACATAGCCACCACTAGTCGGAGAAGGCAATGGCACCCCACTCCAGTACTCTTGCCTGGAAAATCCCATGGATGGAGGAGCCTGGTGGGCTGCAGTCCATGGGGTCGCTAAGAGTCGGACACAACTGAGCGACTTCACTTTCACTTTTCACTTTCATGCATTGGAGAAGGAAATGGCAACCCACTCCAGAGTTCTTGCCTGGAGAATCCCAGGGACAGGGGAGCCTGGTGGGCTGCTGTCTATGGGGTTGCACAGAGTCGGACACAACTGAAGCAACCTAGCAGCAGCAGCAGCAGCAGCAGTCCTGTGTAGCTTTTGAGCACTTGAAAGGTGGCTTGTACAGCTGGGGGACTAAAATTTTAATTTCCTTTCATTTTAATTAATTATATTTAAATAAATGTGTCAGTGGCTATCATATTGGTTAGGAGCAGATCTAGAGTATATGACTTAGGGTATCTCTCTGTTTAGACCAGAATAAAGTTTAGGTATGTTTTGGGAGAAATAATTATTAGTTTAGGCTCTCACAGTAACATTTATTATTGTAAATCTAAGAAAATACCTACATTTTCTTTTTACCCTAAAATTTAATGCCACATATGTTTCTTTTTAAAAATTTACTTTATTGGAGTAGAGTTGATTTGCAATGTGTTAATTCTGTACAGGAGAGTGATTCAGTTATATATATATATATTGATTCTTTTTCATGTTCTTTCCCACTGTGATTTATCACAGGATATTGAATATAGTTCCCCGTGCTGTATACAGTTAGGACCTTCTTGTTTTTTGATTCTATATATAATGGTTTTCATCTACTATCTGACCTTCCGATCCATCTCTCTCCTGACCCCTGACCCCCTCCCCCTTGGCAGCAGCAAATCTGTTCCCTGTGTTTGTGAGTCTGTTTCTGTTTTGTGGAAAAGTTAACTTGTGCCATATTTTAGATTCCACATATAAGTGATATCCTATGGTGTTTGTCTTTCTCTTCCTGACTCACTTCACTTGGTATGATCCTCTCTGAGTCCAAATATGCTGCTGCAAATTCCTTTCACATATTTCTTGAAATAACTGTTGGTCAAATTTGAAAATCCTTTTTATTACCCAAGAAAATCATTTTAATGGAAACTCAGTCTTTTTGTATTCTAACTTGGAAAATGTCTATTTCTGAGAGGTTTATTTTCTTATCTATAGCACAAACCCTATCTGTGTGTCTCCCTCCAGTGTAGTGTGCCGGGCACTTTGTTCTTGAGCCCAGCAGCTGTTGTGTGACAAGGGGACAGTTTGCATTCTTCTGGCAGCCAGCAGCTGCCAGAAGCATTTCTAATCTGGTTTTGGCAGGAAATAGTGCACAAGTGGAAGCCAAGTTAAAAGAAGCTTGAAAAATAAACAAAATGACTTCGGATACCCCTTAGTATATCATTCATATTTCTGCTTGATATTGCTCTAGTTACTTCTTAACTTGACTGGAATCTGAACCTTTCTAGGGCAGAGCTCTATCTAATTGTCTTTGAAATCTGGAGTCTAACCCAGGGCCTGGAATATGCCAGTAGGAGGTCACTATTATTAATTACTCTTGCTATTATTATTATTAGTAATGATTGACTATACTGCAAATTTGTTCATTGGTTCAGTTACTAGCTTAAAACTGTTGTTCATCCAGGATAAACTAGTTGTAGATTATTAGTGGTTATGAGTCCCTCTTTTCTTCCCCTTCCTACTATACTGTGTCTCCCACCTTCTGCTCTAAAGTATGACATTTTGAACATTCTGTAAGGATTATTTATTCATCTGTTCTGTAAGCACATGGATTTTTCTTGTACGCACATCCTAATTTAATCTGTCTTTCTTACAGAGTAAGAGGTTTTCAGAAGGCAAGGGCATCAGTGTAAAAACACAGTACCTTTTAAAAAAAGTTTTATTATTTTTTTATTGAAGTATAGTTGATTTACTAACAGGTATACAGCACAGAGATTCGGTTATATATATATGTGTGTGTGTGTGTGTGTGTGTGTATACAAACTTCCCCAATGGCTCAGCTGTAAAGAATCTGCCTGCAGTGAAGGAGACAGAGGAGATGCAGGTTCGATCCCTGGGTCAGGAAGATCCCCTGGAGGAGGAAATGGCACCCCACTCCAGGATTCTTGCCTGGAGAATGCCATGGACGGAGGAGCCTGGTGGGCTCCAGTCCATGGGGTTGCAAAGAGTCAGACACGACTGAGTGACTGGACACGGCATGGTGCCTTCATGCAGTGCTTTGAGGAGGATATATGCGTGTATGTGTGTATATATATATTCTTTTTCAGATTCTTTTCCATTATAGGTTATTACAAAATGTTGACTATAGTTCCCTGTACTATATAGTAGGTCCTTATTGGTTACCCACTTACATATACTGCTGCTAAGTCGCTTCAGTTGTGTCTGACTCTGTGCGACCCCATAGACGGCAGCCCATCAGGCTCCCTTGTCCCTGGGATTCTCCAGGCAAGAACACTGGAGTGGGTTGCCATGTCCTTCTCCAATCCACTTACATATAGTACTGTGTATATGTTAATTCCAAAAGTAGTACCTGTTTAAACTGAACAAAAAGTTCTCAAGTGGTTAGACGAAATAAATGACTTCCTTTTCTTTGTCTCTAAAGAGAAATGCTACTTATATTGTACCTTTGGGCTGCAGATCGTTCTTTCTCCCCAATTCCCAGATGTCCCCGCCTCCTAAGGCCCAGAAGGTGTGCGATGCTGGGTGTGGTCCACACAGGGGGTGCTGGGTGTGGACAGAGCTGTGCTCAGCGCTGTTTGCTTCTGTTGCAGACCTTCACCGCCTGGTGCAACTCCCACCTCAGGAAAGCTGGCACTCAGATCGAGAACATCGAGGAAGATTTCCGGAATGGCCTTAAGCTCATGCTACTTTTGGAAGTCATCTCAGGTGAGTCTTAAACATTTTTCGTAGGTGTTATACCCAGTTTGTCTGAGCAGTAGATATGTATGCATCTGGGTTTTTTGTTTTTTTTTTTAAAAGCTCCCTTTGAACCTGGCTGGGCAAGAGCATGGTATTATTGGCAAAGAAAACTTTCCAAAGAGCAATCTGTCTGGAGTTATTTTTCTCCTCTAAAAGAGGAGCGAATTCTGTTTAAAATGGACTTATTAAAATAATGTTTCTGCCACCCACCTCGAAACACAATGAGAGAAGAGAAAATGACATTTATATAACTTCTCACCAGGCTGCCCTGTCCAGGTTTAGTCCAGCTAGTGTGTATTCCAAAAATTGTCTTTCATGCCAAAAGCCAGTGTACACATTGGCTTAACTCTGCAAACAGAAGTCAAAGTTTCTGAGGGGTTATACCTTGCCCTGGATGTCAGCTAGCTGATTTAGACACTGGACTGGGGAAGGGATGAAGGCAGGGCTGCCCTGATCCAGGTATCCTCATATTCCCATGTCTGAGATTAGCCCTGCAATTTGAATGAGGCTTCCTGACTTCTTCTCATAGCTGGTCAGCTACTCCAATTGGTGCGGGGGCCCCAGCCGGCTGCTCTCTTACTTATTTAAACATTGGCTCATAGACCAAACAAGGCTGTCCGAGCAGCATATATATGAAAAGCATATGGACTTCATAACACAGCCTCTGCTCTGGTCCATTTCATCTTGAAAGTACTGTGATTTACAGAACTAGAGACACACGAGGAACAGTCAGATAATGATTTTTGTTTAAGGAGGGCGTGTACTCTGAATTTTGTCATCTTGATTCCGCATCAAAGGGCTCTTTTCTCTGTGTCTACACGATTCTCTCTTCACTCGACAGGGGAAAGGCTGCCCAAACCTGACCGAGGAAAAATGCGATTCCACAAAATCGCTAATGTCAACAAAGCCTTGGATTACATAGCCAGCAAAGGTGTGAAGCTGGTGTCCATCGGGGCAGAAGGTAAATGGCGTGTGATGAGAAAGTGCACCAACCTCCCCATAGGGCAGTGGGCCTGCAGCTGGATTGCCTTCTTCCCTCCCCGTTCCCTCTTGCCATCTCCTGTGTCAGCCTCTTTGCCGAGCTCTGGATATGTGAACAGGAGACAAGGCTCTAAGGCTGTTTGAAAAGAACAGAGTCAAATAGAGCTGATACTTTCCCCTCGTATATTAAGCTTTTAACTTTCTTAGCTCAGAGAAGGCAATGGCAACCCATTCTAGTACTCTTGCCTGGAAAATCCCATTGGATGGAGGAGCCTGGTAGGCTTCAGTCCATGAGGTCGCTGAGTCGGACACGACTGAGCGACTTCACTTTCACTTTTCACTTTCATGCGTTGGAGAAGGAAATGGTAACCCACTCCAGTGTTCTTGCCTGGAGAATCCCAGGGACGGGGGAGCCTGGTGGGCTGTCGTCTCTGGGGTCACACAGAGTCAGACATGACTGAAGTGACTTAGCAGCTTAGCAGCAACTTATTAGCTGTATTGGTTTAGTGCTTATTTTTAACATTGACATGAAACAAAGATGGCTTCTTTTTTTGGACATTTATCTTGAGAACACAGTGTCTAGATTTTAAGAAGATATTGTGATTTTCCCAATGACCTTATTGTTCTAGGATGTGATAACTTAGGATGTGATTTGAACTTCATGCATTTGTGTGTGTGTGTGTGTGCGCGCGTGCGCGGTGCTCAGTCATGTCCGACTCTTTGCAGTTCCATGAACTGTAGCCCACCAGCTCCTCTGTCCATGGAATTTTCTAGGCAAGAATACTGGAGTGGGTTGCCACTTCCTTTTCCAGGGGATCTTCCCGACCCAGGGATTGAATGTGCATCACCTGCATTGTCAGGCAGATTCTTTATCGCTGAGCCACCTGGGAAGCCTTAATACATTTTTAGAGGGTGTCAGATTCAGAACTAGACAGATCCATCTCCTGACCCTCAACATGGTCCTAAAGTAAACTAATTTTAGAAAATTAGATCCTAAAGATTACAGACGGGGAATTTTGAAGTGTGTCCGTATTCCATTGGCAATCAAAAAGGCCCAACTGAAATAATTGTGGCAAGGCTGACAGATATGGCAACTGTGGACTGGACAAAACTTCTCGATGAAAAATATCATAGCTTAAAGATTATGGCTGGAGGAACTTAGGTGATCAGCAGTGAAAAGAGTCAGAACATGTGGCATTCCTTAAAAAATACTTTTAATTTGAATAATTTTTCCTATATTATACATAATAAAAAGAAACTCTTAATGCTTTGTGCAGAAAAACGAATAGAGTCAGACTAATCATCTGAAGGAAGAAAGTTTATACAGCCCAATGAGTTTTTTTAAAAATTGGAGTATAATTGCTTTACAATGTTGTATTAGTTTCTGCCATACAACAGTGTGAATCAGCCGTTATGTATACATATATCCCCTCCCTCTTGAGCCTCCCTCTCACTCTCCGCATCCCACCCCTTTAGGTCATCACAGAGCACCGAGCTGAGCTCCCTGTGCTATACAGCAGCTTCTTCCCACTAGCTACGTATTTTATATCTGTAGTGTATATATGTCAGTGTATTCTCTTAGTTTGTCCTACTGCCTTCTTCCACTGCTGTGTACACAAGACTGTTCTCTACATCTGCATCTGTGTTCCTGCTCTGCAAATAGATTCATTAGTACCACTTTTGTAGATTGTATATATATGCATTCAGTTCAGTTCAGTCGCGCAGTCGTGTCCGACTCTTTGCGACCCCATGAATCGCAGCACGCCAGGCCTCCCTGTCCATCACCAACTCCCGGAGTTCACTCAGACTCACGTCCATTGAGTCTGTGATGCCATCCAGCCATCTCATCCTCGGTCGTCCCTTTCTCCTCCTGCCCCCAATCCCTCCCAGCATCAGGGTCTTTTCCAATGAGTCAACTCTTCGCATAAGGTGCCCAAAGTACTGGAGCTTCAGTTTTAGCATCATTCCTTCCAAAGAAATCCCAGGGTTGATCTCCTTCAGAATGGACTGGTTGGATCTCCTTGCAGTCCAAGGGACTCTCAAGAGTCTTCTCCAACACCACAGTTCAAAAGCATCAATTCTTCGGCGCTCAGCCTTCTTCACAGTCCAACTCTCACATCCATACATGACCACAGGAAAAACCATAGCCTTGACTAGACGGACCTTAGTCGGCAAAGTAATGTCTCTGCTTTTGAATATACTATCTAGGTTGGTCATAACTTTTCTTCCAAGGAGTAAGCGCCTTTTAATTTCATGGCTGCAGTCACCATCTGCAGTGATTTTGGAGCCC